>JAJOOR010039310.1:0-17702 GCA_036250505.1 Solanum acaule | reverse complement strand
GATCAGCATCCAGTACGCCGTTGATCCAGCTGAGCACTCCAGAGTCAGTGGTGAGCCTCCTTGCATTCCGGAGGACTCAATTATTTTGTGTTCTTAGTTTTGTTTTATTAGGGTGTTGCGGGGTCTGTCCCAACATCCATCTCAGTATTTTTAGAGGCTTCATAGACAGTTAGTCAGTTAGTTTTGAGTCTTTCATCTATGCATATATGTAAATATCCTATTTTGAGATTCGAGTTGCCTTTGTGGCCAGATTTTATAAGTAAGTTGTTTTGTAACCTTGCATTTTGCATTGAGTTATTCATGTGAGTTAGGTTTCCGCTGAGTTAAGAAAGCCAGGCCAAGGGTTCGCTTGGGGCCAGTAATGGTCTCCGGGTGCCGGTCCCGCCTAGGGTGTAGGCTCGGGGCGTGACAATAATAGCCTATGATCGAATCACATCCCAAGAATCCATCTCATTATTGTTATTTCGTATTATTTGCTGCTATTTGTAGTTGATAATTTCAAACCAAAACCCCTCATTTGGCATTCGTGTCACCCCCTGATTTGAATGATGTCTTTTTCGAAAACTTCTATTCCTATGATTGATTTGAGCATATTTATACTTTATTATTGAATCTTAAACACGTATCACTCCCCGTGGGATTCAACCCCAACTCATTTAGTTGGGTTTTATACTAACTAGCGATCGTTGACACTTCGAATTGGATGAAGTGTCCTTGAAACGTTAATCGGGTCCTAAATGCCGTTTTTGGTATATCCTCAGGCCTAATCTGTAACTGATGATAACCAGACCTTAGATCAATCTTAGAGAAAAATGATGCACCTTGCAACTGGTCAAAAAAATCATCTATACAAGGCAGCAGATACTTGTTCCGAATGGTGACCTATTTAACTATCGGTAGTCTATACACATCCTCTCTTGCTAGCGATGGTGTTACCAATTTTGTTGATCTAGTTCGGACCATTGAGTGAAGGAGAAAAGATATCAATTTGTATCACCCAGATACTAATTGGATTCAAGTAATAGCACGAAGAAGTAGAAAGAAGTGAGTTTTTCCTAAAGTCCTATAGCCTCTTGAAGAAAAGTATGGACGTCTTCGTACCGTTCCACAAGACTCTACTAGACTCGTTTTGGTACAATGATATCAACAAACCTATGGCTCTGATACCAACTTTGTCACGACCCAGACCATCGTGATTGGCACCCACACTAACTCTCCGGTGGGAGAACCATTAATACTAATTAGCTAACCAAAGAACTAAACAACTTAATCAAAACTAAGGCATTTAAATATATGGAAGTAGGTTTAAATGCAAAAGTCAAGTAAAGTTCCCATAAACTCCAAAAGATCTAACGAAACATTGAGGAAATTATTCCCTAGAACCTTAACGTCAATGTACCAAAACTCTAACAAAGAACCATAGTCTAAAGAAATGGATACAACTCAAACTAAACATGAGAATTATCTAAAGAACTAGTCTAAGTCTGAAGAAATGGACTAAACAAAAGGAAAACTCAAGGCATCCCGAAAGAACTGACTTACCTTTGAATTCGATGACAATCACTGATCTTCTAAACTAGATCTATTAGTAGCTACTTGAAGATGTCCTGTACTCAAAGAAAGAGCAAGTGCAATATCAATACAGAACCACAATGTACTGGTAGGATCACGCGGCTATTCCACTAAGTGCAATATAAGCAAGTAATTACAACATCATAAACATGCATACACCAAACATATACAATATCAATATCATTTCAAGATCAATGCACAATTCCATATTCTCAACAATAAATGTATGCATAACAAGTCATTGGTCCTCTCACGAAACCCATACCCAAACAGTTAGTGTACCGATGCGTGGTACCCGATTCAAGTTAGTGCGTGACACCCGATCCCATGTATGCGCCAGAACGTGGCACCTGATCCAAGTTATTGTGTCAGAACGTAACACACGATCCATTCAACAAGCCACAATCACAATCACAATGTAAATTGTCATAACCATACAATCAAGTCATGATTCATGGCATACAATTATTCAATCATCCTCATTTACGATTAGTGTAATCAATAATGCAACATTCACATACATATATGCATTATAATGAAGCAAGTACAAATATATATCACACAACATGAAATCACAACCATCACCAACCTCGAACAAAGCTTGAATCCCCTAAGAAACTTGATTCTTCCCTTTTCGGATTCTTTCCGTTTGTTCTTGGTCTACAAACAATCAATATAATGCTAGGATCAATAAACAAGACTTAATAACTCGGAATATAATCAGTACTATCAACCCTAGATCAAACCCATGATCCCAATATCCAAATTTGGGCTTTTCCCACCATAATTCCCAAATCAAAACCTTCCCCCAACAATAATTACCCAAGAAACTACATTCTACGGATCAAAAAATGGATTCGGGGAGTAAAAACCTTACCTTTAGCTTCAAGAATGGTGAAAAACTATCAAGAACTCGCCTTGGTTTGTCTTTAAACTTTCAAGAACGAAAATTGCATAATAAAGACGTTTTGAGATTTATTTCTGACTTAAGTCGCGATTGTCCTGAGTGTAGGCTCGGGGAGTGACACTTGTACACTTGACACCCAAGTTTTGAGGGTATTTATGAGTTGACTAAGTTATCTGCATTTATGTTGTTGATATTTTAATTTCTACATTTCTATCATTATTATTTTTGAGTTTTAGCCTGACTTGTCTTGGTAGGATAAGATGAGTGTCCTATTTTTGGGTCATGTTACATTCCATGTACTGATGTCTCTCAATGTTGCATCATTTATAATGCAGATACAGGTGCTCGGATCATCAACATACGCTTCATTGAGTTCACTACCTCGCCAGCCTTTGGTGAGACCTCCTTGCTTTCGGAGGACTCCATTCATTATGTTTATTAATAGTAGTAGTAGTAGTCAATTAGTAACTTTGAGAAAGTTGTGGGTCTTGTCCCGGCACCTAACTTTATTTTAGTAGAGGCTTCATGGACAAAGTTAGAGAGATAGTTCAGTATTTTCTTTAAGATGTTTTGAACATTTTCATTACCTATATTTAGTATTTTCAGACAGTGCATGAGATGTAGCTTAGTGTTTTCAAATGCTCATTGTTAAAGTTTCCACATGTATGTGTGTAGACTTCTGCTATGTAGTCAGTAACGCCAAGGGTTCGTTTGGGATCAATAGTGGTTTCCGAGTGTCGGTCATGCCTAAGATGTAGAATTAGAGCGTGACAATGTGAATATATGATGGTCACGTAGGCAACTCGCAAAAAAAAGTTACTTCAAGTGTTTTTTTTAATCATTATCTCTTAATTTGGTTTTAAAAATTATAAATTAATTCTTTTAATTGTTCGTGTGGAGTGCCCAATGACACTATTTTTAAATAAAAAGGATTATACCCGCACTGTCAGATAATAGTTGGGATGTGTTTCAATAAATAGTTGGTAATAATTCATGTAAGAAACACAAACACATGATAGTTCAAATATGAAACTCGCAAAAAAAGTGATATTTAATTCAAGTGTATGTTTTACTATTATTTCTTATATATCGTGTAATTTTTAACAAAAAGATTCAAATGAACTCCTTCCACCATTGTGGCACCGTCATGTATCCTATCAATAACTTATTTGATTGTTTGTCTTTTAAACCTTAAAAAGTATCAGATTAGAAGTCAAAAACACATCTAAAGTATCCCATTTTTTGAGTTTCATACTTGAATTATCAGGTGTACAAATTAACTACCTGAACTATCACCAACTATATTTTAAAACACATCTTAACTATCATGTGTGCGAGTTTTCTACCAAATGACATATTTTTCTTTTAGGTTCATCCCATAAAAATGTCGATTTTTCATAATTGAAAATAATTTAACTTTAAGATGATTGTTTTTACCATTAATGAAACAATTTATAGCTATAGAAATATTTTAAACCAAAAATGATGACCAAAAATTTGAGACAAAGAGAGTAATAACTAAGTTAACATATTTTTGGTTGGATAATACCCTTTTAAATCCCTAGGATTATGGCATAATTATATTTGGTGTTGCTACAAATAAGAGGAACCACAAGTTTGTGGATCTAAATTAAGATACATTCTTTTTATTCTTTGGAAGGTTAACTAATCAAAAATAGTAAAAGCATAAAAATACTTTAAAAGATTTAAAACCTCCTACAAGAACTCTATCCCTCTTGTTTGATTTTTTAAATTAATTATTTAGCAATCATGGAAAAGTTTGATCATTCAACAAAGCAAGGAGAGAGAGAAAAAAAAAGAAGAAAAATTTAGTGGAATTTGAAAAATCCTTTCCAAAAACCCTTCACAGGAAAAATATAAGGTATATTTTCTCTATTTTACTTGAACGCTTTTAACGAAATTTTCTACATCTTTCTTGAATAAACATTTATAAAATTAATGTTACCTATATTATATTTAAATTGTGTTGTTACATCAAATTTAATAGTAATATAGTTCTAAAATCCAAATCTAACATATATTTTACATAATGGGGACGAAAAAACTTATCATGTTATAGTTAATTTAAGGTCAAATGTAATGAATTGCATATTAATTAAAAAGATCAAAATGAAATTATACCAAAAACTAAGGAATGAAAAGTGTTATATATTATCTCTATATTAAGAGAATTATTAAACACCAGCCAACAAGTTTTAATTTTCTTTAATAATTTTTCCTAATATTTCTTTTATTTTTTGATATTTTAGGAGGAAAAAGGAGCATACACCATGGAAGAATATAAAATAATAGCAACTATCACCTCGAGAACAATATTGTTCTTGATCATGATCAATTTAAATGTCTCAAATATTGCAACAGGATTACCAGATGAAAAAATTGTTGTCATAACCAACAACCATACAAATTACCTTAGTGTTCGTTGCTTTTCCTTCGATGATGATGGTGAAGTTAAGCACCTCAATACTATGGGCAGCTTCAACATCACCGTTAAAATCAAAAAATTCCTCCCCACTTCAACAATGTTCAATTGCTCCACAAACATGGGAATATTTGTGGCATTTAATTCCCACTATGAGTGTGTTAGCCATTCGGGGACTTGTGAATGGAGATTTGATGAGAACTTCACGTATCGCTATAGTCCCAAGGAGAAAGAGTGGGTTGCTCATAAGTACAATCCAAATTATGAGTCACTTACTAGAGGAGGAGTCATCAAAGGGTATTATGTTAACTAAATGGAATTATAAATATCTATTATTACTGAAAATCCAGATAGTTGACTCCAACTTGGTAGGACTATCAAAATGCTTTGTCAGAAAATAGTAGTATGAAATGTAATTTCGAAAAGTAGAATATTTTGTATGAGATCTTAGAAAATATTTCAAGCTGAGGTCCTTACATAGATACTCAAAATCTTAGTAGATAGTTTTAGTTTTCTTCCTCCTCATATCTCAAAGACTACTCAAATAGTGATTTGGTGAGCGAGCTATGTTGTGCATGGTAATAGTTGTATCACAATATGTACTCGTCAAGTTACGTATTAATGGATTTAGGTTATGTGTATATTTGATGGCATCAAGATACATTTTATTGAATTTAATTCAAATAATGAATCTCTTACTAGAGGAGTCATCAAATGGAATTATGTAAACTAAACTGTAATAACACATTTCAAACAATGAAGATTCAAATATAAAATGACAATCATGAGAACATGACAAGGGATTTTTTGGCGATCGAAGTAAAAAAAAAAGAACTTTCACAAAAGTAAGTATGAGTCATGTGATTCTATCTAAACATACAAAATTAAAAGAAGTGTTCTCGTACGCCTATAATATTCGTTTATCCTCCATTTAAGACTCACTAGCACATTATATTCGTACATGGCCAATTCTAATGGTTAAGTAGCTCTTAGGATACACATAAATTGTAATGACCTAGAAGGTCATTTTTATAAATTTTTATAAAATTACCATTTTATCCCTCCTGATATTGACCCTGAGTCTTTTATGTTTGAGTTAGATATTGGTTTTGGACTTTGAGTAAAGAGTTGTGATTTATGTAAGTTTTTGGTTTCAAAAGGCTAAAGATATTACAAAAGGTTTTCGGTGTCTTTTGGAGTTTCAAGTACTGGAATGAAATTCCATCGTTTCCATTGGTTCCGGAATGTGTAAATTGGTCTAGGAGAGTTGTCGGTTTCGAATTTGGAGTCTTTTTGAGGATTTGAAGTCCTAAGTTGGAACTTTGCGAAATTCTAGCCTATGAATTGACTTTGGTCAACATTCAAGGTTTGCATGCTAGGATCGGAAATTCGAGAGTTCCATTATATTCAGGGGATGATTTTAGACCTAAGTGAGCTCGTGCTTGAATTTTTAGAGGTCTCGAGCTTGATTAGCCTTTTACACGTTATGTTCGTTTCTTGTGACTTTCACGAGTTTCGGGTCAAGGAGAATTCAGATTCGTGTTTCGATGGTTCCATTGAGTCTAGAATGTCGAGTTTAGTCAAATTTCGTATGTGGTTTTTTTGTACAGGATTCAAGTCATATCACGAGGGTTCATTCGATAATTTGAACTTGGTTGCTTTTCTGGTACTGGTGCACCTCATTTTCGCGAGGCCTGGCTCGCTTCCGTGATGGCCGCATTAGTGAAGTTCGAATCACTTAAGCGAAGGCTCCCTCTTTTACGGGATTCTCTTTAGTGATCAGGTGGCCGCTTTTGCGATGTTCGCAAAAGTGAATCAATGTTCGTAAAAGCGAAATTAGAGACCCTTTTTGTTTGAAAATTTTGGGGTTTTTACCATTTTTCATTTTGGAAAACCCTCGGAGTAAATCTTTAAGTGATTTTTTATGGTGAATCATTTGGGTAAGCCTTTGTAACTCTGAAACTTCATTTTCCTTTTATCATTCATGGATTTTAACATCAAAACTTGAGATTTTGATTGGCAAATGGCAAGGTTTTCCAAGAACTTGAGTTCTAAAGTAAAATGGTGATTGCAAACTTATTTTAATTTCTTTGTCAAAATGGTTTTCACCAATGAGTTCAAAATGCCTTGGTAACATTTTCAAGTAAAGATTTTCAAATTCAAACCTCATTTTCAGAATTAGGTGTTTGAGTTGATTTGACCCATTCTTCAAAAGGTATGAATTAGGAGTAGTTATTTTTGGAATTTTATTGTCATTACTTTATTAAACTACATTGCGTGGCTTTGGATATTGTTCGAAAGGGTAAGACTCGATTCTTGGATTGACTTTGATTGAATTGAGGCAATTGATTTCTAAACTTTACTTGTAGAATTCTTATATTTTCCTTCATTGTGTGTGTTGGGGAGTAATGGGAATTAGGTGATGGGTTCATTTGTTCCACTTGATTGATCTTAATGAATAGAAAGGGGATTTAATGATAAAAACAAGGTGTTGATCATAATCATTTCTAAATTGCTTTGTTGTGGACCCAAATTTGTTGATTGTCAAAAAGCCTTGATGGCGTTGTTGTGGCCTTGAATTGCGTGAATTAATGTCTCTTCCTTATAGTATGAAATTGCCTATTTGTATTGATTGTTGTGCACACGATGTGACATGTGATGTTTATGTCGAAGGGAAATGGTTCAAAAAATTGATATGATATTGTGCGAAGGGAAATGGTTCCATATCTTTAGCAGTCGCAAAAGAAGTGACGGGGCTCAAAGGAAGTAAACAAGTCATCCTTTGAAGCTAAGCACTTTTCATCTTTTGTAGGAAAATGCTAGTGATATTGTGCCAAAGGGAAATGGTTCCGGCAAGTGATATGATATAAAGCCAGAGGAAAATGATTCCGGCTAGTAACATGATATAAAGCCAAAGGAAATAGTTTCGGCTAGTGATATTGTGCCGAAGGGAAATGGTTCTGGCAAGTGATATGATATGAAGCCAAAGGGAAATGGTTCCGGCTAGTGATATGATATAAAGCCGAAGAAAAATAGTTCCGGCTAGTGAAATTGTGTCAAAGGGAAATAATTTCGGCAAGTGATATGATATAAAGCCGAAGGTAAATGGTTCTTGCTAGAGATGTGATATTGTGTCAATAGGAAATAATTTTGGCTAGTGATATTGTGTCGATGGAAAACCAATTTCGGCATATGATCTACTATAACCCAAATCGAATCATGTTGTCGCCAGGTGCGACGTAACCCAACAATGAAGTCCATATTCAAATCTTTCCACTTCCAAGGAATGCTAATATCTTGAGATAATTCTCCCGGCTTTTGATGCTCACTTTTACTTGTTGACAATTAGGATTTAACCACAAATTCCGCAATATCCTTATTCATCCCATTCCACCAATAGACCTCCCGCAAATCATGGTACATCTTGGTGGTTCCCGGGTGAATGGAATATCTAGAACTATGGGCTTCTGACAAGATCTGCTCTCTCAAGTCATCTAGATTAGGAACACACAAACGACCTTGATTCAAAGCACACCATCTCTCCCTTGAGAGAAAGCCTCTACGAACTTTTAAGCACCGCTTTCTTCAACTCAACCAAAGTCGAATCAAGACCTTGCTTGGCTTTAACATCTGCCACAAAAGGCAATTCTGAACTGTTCTGAACCATAACACTACCTTTGGTAGAATCAACTAACCAAATACCCAACCGGGCCAATCTATAAACATCTCAAACTAATTCCTTCTTATCATCCTCAATATGAGCAACACTACCCATCGATAACCGACTAAGAGCATCTGCCACCACATTCATTTTACCGGGTTGATAGGGAACACTCATGTCATAATCCTTTAATCACTCAAGACACCTTCTTTGATGAAGACTTAGATCTTTCTGTTTGAACACATATTGCAAACTCTTGTGGTTGGTAAAGACATCTACATGAACACCATACAAGTAATGCCTCCAAATCTTTAAGGCAAACACAACCACCGCTAGTTCAACATCATGGGTAGGATAATTTTTCTCGTGAATCTTAAGTTGCCTTGAGGCATAGGCAATAACTTTCCTATTTTGCATAAGGACACATCCTAACCCAATTCGTGAAACATCACAGTAAACAACAAAACCATTAGTTCCTTTTGGTAAAGTCAACACCGGAGCGAAAGTAAGTCTATTTTTTAATGCTTGGAAATTCTTCTCGCATGCTTCCGACCATATGAACTTAGCCTTTTTTGGGTCAATGCCGTCAATGGAGAGGCAATTGAAGATAATCCTTCCATAAACTGTCTATAGTAACCGTCTAAACCCAAGAAACTTCTAATATTTGAAGGGGATAGAGGTCTAGGCCAAGTTTTAACTGCATTTGTCTTCTTAGGATCTACCTCAATACCCTTACCGGAAACAATGTGACCAAGAAAAGCTGTGGACCTTAACCAAAAATCACATTTGCTAAACTTTGCAAAGAGTTGTTGGTCCTTGAGGTATTGAAACACAATCCTCAAATAATCAGTATGCTCATCTTCACTCTTTGAATAGATCAATATATCATTTATGAACACAGTCACAAACATATTGAGGTCTTCTCTAAACACCCTATTCATCAAATCTATAAATGTCGTCGGAGCATTAGTCAAACACATTACCAAAAACTCATAATGATCATATCGAGTTCAGAAAGCCATTTTCAGAATGTCATCTTAATTTACCCTCAATTGGTGATAACCCGACCAAAGGTCAATCTTAGAGAAGTAACTTGCTCCTTGTAGTTGATCAAGCAAATTATCTATCCTTGAAAGGGGATACTTGTTCTTAACGGTAACCCTGTTCAATTGTCGGTAGTCAATACGCATACGAAGTGAACTATATTTATTTCAAACAAATAAAACTGGAGGACCCCATGGAGAGATGCTCGGTTGGATGAAACCCTTATCCAACAAATATTTCATTTGCTCATTTAATTCCTTAAGTTCTACTGGAGCCATACGATAAGGAGGAATAGAGATAGGTTGCGTATATGGGAGAATGTCAATATCGAAGTCTATTTCCTTTTCGGGAGGAACACTGGGTAAATCATCGAGAAACACTTTCAGAAACTCGTTAACAATGGGGACCGACTCAAGAGTGGGGGTTTCAAAATCCATATCCCTAACCCGAACAATATGGTATATGAAACCTTTAGAAATCATCTTTCTAGCTTTAAGACAAGAAACAAACTGACCCTTAGGCATAGAGTTTTCCCCTTTCCACTCTAGGATGGGTTCAATTGTAGATTGAAACTTGACTACTCGAGTTTTACAATCAATAGAAGCATAACATTAATGCATTCAATACATACCAATGATAACATCAAAATCTATCATATCAAGCTCTACAAGATCAACATGAGTGCCTCTATGGGACAAGGAGACGACACTTTCTATAGACCCTCTTAGCCATAATAGAATAACCAACTGGGGTAGAGACAAAAAAAGGATCTAACAACACATCCAAAAGAATACCAAATCTTATGGCCACATATGGCATCAGAAAAGACAACGTAGCACCGGGGTCAAGTAAAGCATAAACATCAAGTTGGAAGACTTTCAACATATCGGTTACCGCATTGGCATAACTTTTTTACTCATGACGAGTCTGAAGTGCATATAATCAGTTTTGTTTTAGAGCATTTGAACACAAACCACTGGGCAGATCTTGCTTACCTTCTCTTCCTTTAGCCGTAAGCGATGGACAATCCCTTATTTTATGACCACTTTTACACAACCGTAGAAACCATCCATGCCGGCTAAGCACTTACCCTCATGCTTCCTTCCACAACTAGCACAAATAAACAATGAAGATCCACCACCATTCCCTTCTTGAGGCTTAGGGTTAGACACCATATCTTTGTTGAACTTAGGAGGAGCATTGGAGGAACCTTGACCGGAAAACCTTTGTCAAAATTTTGAACGACCGTGTCCATCGGACTTTCAATATGAGAAGTTACCATCACCGGCTCTTGCCTTCTTTTTCTCCCTAGATCTTCCCCTAAGTTTCTCCTCTTCTATTTGTTGAGCATGAACCATAAGATGAGAAATGTCCATATCATTGATAAGCATGTCAGTACGACATTTCTTAACTACTATTTTGGACACATTCGAAACAAAATAACTTACTCATTCTTTCCCTAGCATCGGCAATCATAGTAGAAGCTTCGTTGATGCCACTTGCAGTACCAGCCAGCTTTGGTGATCCTTCTTATATTCTGGAGGATTTCACCTTTACCTTAGAGTTAGTAGTTTTGAGATGTCATGGTTCTTGTCTCAATATCTTTCCGTAATAGTAGAGGCTTCATAGATAGACAAAGTTGAGTAGTTTCAGTATGTATCTTATTTGAATTATTTTTAAAACTCTGAGTTCATCTATTGAGTATTGTTCAGATTATTTTAAAGTTGAGTATTTGAGTTTATTGAATTTATTTCAATTATAAGCTTATGTATGCTTGAGTTAGTCTTCCGTTTATAGTCGGCTAAGATGAGGGTTCACTTGGGGACCAGCAATGGTTCTCGAGTACCGGCCACGTCCAGGGTGTAGACTCGGGTCATGACACGTAACATGGCGTATACGACCCCGAGAGGCCCATCATAGGCCACTTAGCATACATCATACAAGATAATATAAAATTAAGAGATTTTAAAAGATAATTTCAAAAAATATGAGTTTATAAAACATTGAGGAAGTCTAACATAGTCTCAAAGCCATCTAGTACAACAAGAGTGATCGGGACGTAACACATACATTACATACAATACTGAAAAGAGTAAAGACAATATGAAATAAAGGCTCGGTCCTTGAAACATGAGGACTAACCAATCTTTAACTTTATTATAGTTTACTCTAGCCACGGGGATGCGAACCTGAAGTGTCGAACCCTACATTTTAATAATAATGTAGGCAAGAGTATGCGTTAGTACAAGAATGTACCAAGTATGATAGCAATGCATAAAAGTATGAAATCATGCTAAAAGGACCTTTTCATGACATGCAATGATCAAGCTAAATCATAAGGTAAAAGGGTTAGAAAACACAAGTCATAAAACATGGTCAATACAAGCTAACATCTTTAAAACATTCATGAGATACTTTTACGAGTAACCTTAGTTCATTATTGTGGGAGATTTACCTTTAACCAACATTAAGACCATATGAGCTATTAACATGGAATCTGGTGTCTACCCCACATAGAAAAGGGTATCCTACTTGCCAAGGTAAGACCATGAACTTCTAGCTTATGTTGATCCACTAGCTAATGTATATTTAAGACAATCATCCTACGGGGGCACATATGTATGGGATAAGGAGATTTCTACTAGAAATCTGGACTCAAGCTACAAAAGTGCTTCCATCTCAATATCCTCTCGGTGCTAAGCGTAAATCCCACATAATAGTCATTAATCTTAACTTGTCTCATTATCCATGCAAAGGCACAATTAAGTAACCAATCCAAGCTAAACTCATATTATCATCCAAGGAAAGATATAATTAAGCAACAAATCCAAGCTAGAGACATCATTAGAATAACTCCTAAATCTTGATTCAAAGCTTAGTTGAAAAACCTTTCAACTATAAGAATCCTTTATGTGAGAAAACCCTTTCATAATCATGTTTCATGTGTATGTGAGAAATCCTTTCACAACAACAAGAATCACATTGATACTTCACTCTCAAAGCATCCTTAAAATATTTACATCATTTTCATAAAGAACATGCATATCTTCATAAACTCATCTTTCATGATTCAAAAGCTTCATCATATGATCAATTCTAGAAACATGAATTTCACATGGGTACATGGGGATTCAACTTAGAAACATGCAATTTCTTCAATTCATGCATAAAAAGACATAAATCAATCAATAATATCATAATTGAAAAGAACCCATTTCAATTTAATAAAACCCTAACTCAATTGGGGGAATCTAACTTTATAAAATTGGAGAATTTAGGAACCCTATGGAGGAAAGGACTCCATAGGTGAATACTATCTGAAATCTATGGTGAAATTGGAGACTTGACTTGAAACCCTAGCCTTCTTCTTCAATTTTTAGAGAGAAAAATATTTAGGAGGATGAACTTGGTCGATCTTTTGGAATTTTGAGAGAATGAATTGAATTGAGTGATTTTGGGGGTAAAATCATTATATAGGGCTTTGGTAGAAGGTAAATGACGTAGTTTTGAGTTAAAACAATTGGGAAAGACCCAAAAGCCCCTGACTTAAAAGTTGACGAAATGACTTCAAGGAGGCCTAAACGGCCCGTCTAACGGGTCGTGAAGAAACTCTGTCTGACAGGGCTTTACTATTTTGGGCATAATAGTTTACTCCGAGCTAAGAATTAGGCGAACTCAGTGGCATTGGAAAGAGGACTCGATTATATTTAATTTGATAAGTCATGGGGTACCTAATTCATTTTGTTCTAAAAGATATGAAACTCTGATAAACCCCCTTCACGGATGACTTCACGGTCCGTGTGAAGCTTCACGGGCCATTTAGACGTTTGTGGTCCTTAACCACTGACTAGGGGAGAACCCCCTCTGATTTGACCCATTTGACGACCCCTTTGACGACCCGTCAACATCACCACAGGCCGTCTGGGCATCCGTCAAGGTGAAGCCTACTTGGGGCAGGTTCTGGAAGACCTCTCGATCAGCCAAACGGATCTTGGTCCCCTACACGGCCCGTTTAGGGCTCCATGGAGAGTTTCATGGTCAACTTTTGGGTTCTTGACCAACCCACTTAACCCCTTTATAGCCTTTCTCTAATCTGAGGTGTTACATGTGTTTTCCTTTTACAATGAGTCTCTGAATCAACAAAATCTAAACAATTATAGAATCCCAATAAAAAATGAAGAATAGTGACACCCATATTGATAGTTTTGGAAATCAGGTCCAAGTCAACTCAAAAAGTTAACTACGATGGTTAGGGGTAAATCTGGATTTTTCTTATAAATCATGATACCCAAAGCTTTTGGAACTCATAGGTGAAAATCAATTCGAAAAAGAGTTGAAATCGAGATTTAAAATCCCATTTTTTCTAAAATCCAAGTCTCTTGAGAAACCCACAATGTTTGAAGTCAAAATCAATGATTAAATGTTAAAATCGTCAAATAAGTAATGGGTAATGAATGTTTCGAGTCAAACTCGCTTACCCAATCAATTAATCTTGAAAGTCACCTTGAAATCACCTAAACCGTGCTATTAGGGTTCAAATATGGTGAAATGGAGAAGAAATCTCGACTTTTGGAATGTCATTAACTGCCAGGTTTTTAATTTCTGCAAACGTGAACCCTACCCAGTGAATGTCTGCACCCAGATACTCCGTGATCCCGACCAAGACCCCGCGAACGCGAGGCCACACCAGCATTCCATTTGCGAACATGAAGGATAGATCACAAGGCCCTTTGAGAACATGGATAAGATCCACGAACACTAAGGAGACACTAGACATCAGCAATTACAACAAAACCCCTAAGCACAAGAGTTCGCCGATAGAACCCTCGGGATGTTCAAAATCCCATGCACAGAAACCATATATGCTACTCAACTAAACTTGACATTTCGGGCTTAATGGAACCATCGAAATATGGATTCGAGGTCACCTTGACCCGAAACTCGTCAAAGTCGCAATAACTAACTTTCACTCAAAAAATACTAAACTGCTCTCGGAGCCTTTGAAAATTCAGTCCAGACCTCACCTAGGCCTAAAGTCATCCTACGAACCCAAGGAAATCATTGGAAATCCAATCCGAACGTCCAAATTCTGAATGTTGACCAAAGTCAACCCTTGACCTAATTATACTTAAACGTCCAACGCAAGCGCTCAAATCCACGACATAACTCTGAAACTGAAAATGACAACACTCCTAGACCAGATTCCGCATCTTTTTAGTTGATGGAACTAACGAAATTCCATATTCGTAGCTCCGGTTGTTGACTAAACCCACTTAATTCAACTTATAAGTTTCCAAAACATCCAAAAAAATCACTATTTGTTTTATTAAATTTCAAAACTAATCCCAAGAATTGATCAAATATGACTCGGAGAAACTATTAGGAGGGGTAAAATGATAATTTTCTAAAAAATTCCAAAAATGACCTTCAGTGCCATTACATCCAATTTCTTCAATTCTTCATAAAACCTCAAATTTTGGCCACATCAGTAACTTTTATGTTTTAAAAAACAAAAATTCTAAAATCATTTTTGGGGTTAAAAAAGCCCACTCGTATTATAAAAGTTATTCAAAAAAAAATGAAAATCAGTCCCAAAATTTTGAAAGTATGCTTTGATTCGTGTTTTTATTGTTGTTTTTTATACTAGATCTTTGTTCCATAGTGTAGTTTATGTTCAAAATTTCAAGTGATTTGGAGTTGTGGAGAAAATTCAACCATTAAATGATGTTGAAGTTTTGAAACTTTGAAGAAAATTCAAGTGGGACTTGTTAAGTTAGGTTGAATTTGAACTCAAAAGATATTGAGTTTTGGTATCTAGTTTGGAGGGAAACTACTCTTGGAATTTGAGGAAATTTCGTGAAGATTTGAAGAAGTTGGAAATTTGAGAGTTCTTGGTGTTTTTCATGTTTTCTTGAGGAAGAAGAAGCAAAAAAAAAAATATTTGATCCAAAATTCCTATTGAAAAGTGTTAAAAGTTGTTTGGGGTTGTTGAGGTAAAAAATAATTTTGCAAATCCGGAGTTAAAAATAATGGCATGGATGAGAATTTTTTAACGGATGGCATAAATGAGCCTTTTCTCAAAATTCGATGACATATTTGAGTTTTTTTCCTTTAAAGTACATAACCTAATTTTAATTTTTTGTAATGTTTAATCATGTAATTAATACTTATTGGACTTATTTTATCATAATTTAGTACTTTAAAATTATGGTCATTTTCATTATGGCTAATTAATTTGCAATATTTATTTCATACGATTTCATTATTATTTTTTTGTTGAATATTTTAGTGTCATCAATTATCTCATATTTTGTATTATTTTCTTAAGAAACACCTTAGATAGTTGTATTTTGGTAGGACTAAAGAAATATTTGGAGCACAAGTTAATTATATGTTTGTATGAATACTTTATCGAAAAAACCTAAAAAAAACTCGAAAACCACAGAAACCCAAAAAAATCTGGAAACCCCCGAAAAACCCTAAGGTTGAAAAGCTCAAGTTTTTATCAGTTTGGTTTGGTTTATAAATTTAAAAATCCAACACAAATGGTTTAGTTTGATATTTTAAAAATCCGAACCATCCGGTCATGTACACCCCTAATCATGAGTACTTGAAAAGGGGATTTTTGTTCTAAACCAAAAAAAACTCTCACAAGAGTAAGTATGGGTCTTGTTTAAATGCACAAAGTAAAAAAGAGTGCTCTTGTATGCTTATAATATTCTTTTATCCTTCACTTGAGACTCATCAGCACATTGTGTTTGTACAAAACAAATTATAATGGTAGAGTAGCCCCTAGGATACGCATAAAAGAAGCATTTGTAACAACCTGTTCCGGTTGATATGAGTAGGTCAATGGTGGAAGAAATTGGGTTAGAAAACTTTTTGGGTAGTGACTTAAAAAATTCTAGGCCAATCTCAGATGAAATTTGAGCGAGGTGAGGTCTAGGGAAATCTGGGAATGGGTTGGGGGATATGCCTAGGCTTGGTTTATGTTTTCTAATAGCTAAGACATTAAAAAATTCATAGGGCTTTTCGGAATCGAATTCGGGTAAGTAAAACTTCCAGAATCAATTTTGGCGTGAATAGATTGGTATAGGCCGTTAAGGTAGAAGGTATATTACGAAACGGGGGATTTTGGGAGGTTTTGAGTCTCTGATTCCATGAAAGTCGCTATAGCACGCAGTATGCTGCTATAGTAGGATGCATGTGTAGGCGCTATAGAGATGGAAGCCTCTATAGTGGGTCGGGCTGCTATAGCGTGGTAAGTCAGGGTTTTATGTATAAAAAAAGTCTCAAAACCTCTTATTTTCTGCAACTTCATTCTTGAGAGAAGGGAAGGCAATTTGGGGTAGTTTCACTTGTTTTCCCACCAAATTCTTCGGTAAAGGTGAATCTTAGACCTTAGAATCTAGGGTATTACTCTTGGGAGAGGGTTTTGACTTATTTTAATGGTGTTATGGACCCTTGTTGGGTAGAATGATCATGAATTGGTCTGGAGTTATTAGGATTTGGTTCTGGGTATCGTTAGGCTATTATTGATTAATTGTTGTATTTTCATTATTGTTTAGACATAAAACAAGCCAAGGCACTTCAAAAATGGAAAACTCGGGTTCTTTAGGGTTTTCAATGATTCGAGGTAGTTTATGGTTTGTTGTATTTTCATTATTGTTTAGACATAAAACAAGCCAAGGCACTTCAAAAATGGAAAACTCGGGTTCTTTAGGGTTTTCAATGATTCGAGGTAGTTTATGGTTTGTTGTATTTTCATTATTGTTTAGACATAAAACAAGCCAAGGCACTTCAAAAATGGAAAACTCGGGTTCTTTAGGGTTTTCAATGATTCGAGGTAGTTTATGGTTTGTTGTATTTTCATTATTGTTTAGACATAAAACAAGCCAAGGCACTTCAAAAATGGAAAACTCGGGTTCTTTAGGGTTTTCAATGATTCGAGGTAGTTTATGGTTTGTTGTATTTTCATTATTGTTTAGACATAAAACAAGCCAAGGCACTTCAAAAATGGAAAACTCGGGTTCTTTAGGGTTTTCAATGATTCGAGGTAGTTTATGGTTTGTTGT
>JAJOOR010039309.1:0-15801 GCA_036250505.1 Solanum acaule | reverse complement strand
CTGAAATATCTGACTGGATTTCAGATTTCTCCATATTAACTTTTAAGTGTTTAATATCTTAAGAGAGTATTTTGAAAAGAGAGGATTTTTTATGTAAGTAGAGTTTTATTGCTTTAGGCATTGCCTACCTTCATATTTACATATCCCTTCCCCTCGCATGCTCATACATTTAATGTACTGATGCCAGTTGGCCTGCATCTTTTATGATGCAGATACAGTAACCAGGATCAACATCCAGCGCCTCGTTGATCCAGTTGAGCTTCAGAGTTGTTGGTGAGCCTCCTTGCTTTCAGAGGATCCCCTTTTTATTGTTTTTCATTGTTCTATTTCATTAGGATGCCGTGGGTCTTGTCCCAACGTCCATCTCAGTTTTTAGAGGCTTCATAGACAGTTAGGTTATGTTAGTTCTTGAGTCTTTCCATTTCAGTTTTGATGTTTTAGACTTGAGTTGACATTTTGGCTAGTGAGTGTTTCTTTTAAGACATTCTAATTTTATTGCATGAGTTTATCTTTCGAGACTGTTTCTTGTTATTTAAGTCTTCCGCTAAGAGTTAAGCCAGGCCAAGGGTTCGCTTGGGGACAACAATGGTTCTCGAGTGCCAGTCCCGCCTAGGGTGTAGGCTAGGGGTGTGACAAACTTGGTATCAGAGCACATAGTTCAATCGTCAAAGGGAGTCTATGAAGTTGTGTCTGTAGAGTCCTAGTTTTCGGTGTGAAGCGCGCCACATCTATAATTAGGAGGCTGCGACACTTAGGAACTATCTCACTTCTTTCATACTCATTTTGTGCGATAGAATTTATCTCTAAAAAGTTTCTTCTAATTCGTGCTTGTGCTTGTGCGTGCCTTTCAGATCATGCCTCCATGAAGATCTGTCAAAGTTCATCCTGCTAGGAGGAATGTTGAACCACAAGATCAAGGGGTACCTAATGCACTAGAAGTGCAACCCCAAGGAGAGGTCACCAATGATTAGTTCCGGAAAGCTATCCAAATGTTGAGTCAAGTTATGACCAATCAAGTTGGACAAAGAGAGAATCGACAGGAAATGTCTGATACTTCTAGTATCCGTGAATTCTTAAGGATGAATCCTCCAAGCTTCACTAGTTCAAGTGTAACTTAGGATCCAGAAAACTTTTTTGAAGAGCTTCAGAAGGGTTTTGAGATTATGCATGTTGCTGATACTGAGAGGGTGGAACTAGCTACATACCAAATGAAGGGTTTCGCTAGAATCTAGTTTGATCAGTGGAAAAAGAATAGAGTTATAGGTGCACCACTTGTGAGTTGGGCATTGTTTGAGGAGGCATTCTTGGGGCGTTTCTTTCCCCGTGAACTGAGAGAAGCAAAGGTATGAGAATTCCTTTCTCTTAAGTAGGAATCTATGAGTGTTCATGAGTACAGTCTGAAGTTCACCCAACTTTCTCGATATGCTCAGAAAATGGTTGCTGACATGAGAAGCAGGATGAGTTTGTTTGTTGTTGGGTTGTCTCATTTGTCAAGTAAGGAAGACAAGGCAGCTATGCTGATATGAGATATGGACATAAGAAGACTGATGATCCATGTACAACATGTTGAGGAAGAGAAGCTGAAGGATAGAGAGGAGTTTTGAAACAAGAGATCTAAGATAGGATATGAGTCCGGACAGCAGAAGTGTAATGCCAACTGGTAATCTTTCCAACAGAAACAAGTTGAAATGGAATCAACGAATTCGCAAATATTGAACTATAGCGAATTTAAAGTTAATCCTACCACACTGAATTCTTATGTCATCACTATTAGAAAAATGACAATGGTTACAAGAGCGAAGAAGATGATATCGAGCTGCAACAAATTCTCTGAATCGAGAATCACGTACAATGCATATGTCAAAAAACTACTATATATATATATATATATATATATATATATATATATACAACTTAAATTCATAAACTGGTAAAGAAATATATGCTTCTATTGACAACCAAATGAAGCACCCTATCAAATCAAAATTCCTGCAGTCCAAGTAAAATATGGAAAACAAAAGTTGTTCATCATCAAGATTGTCTAAGAATTTCCACAGAATCCACAAAATGCATAAAATTAAGAATTCGTTTGAGGCCAACGATGTCGAAATGGAATCAACAAATTTTCAAATTGTTAATTCTGATCAAGTTTAAACGGAATCAACGGATTTGCAAATCTTGAACTTCTGTGAATTTGAAGTTATTCCTACCTCACTAAATTTTTATGGCATCGTTATTAGTAAGAATTACAACAGTTACAAGAGTGAAGATGATGATATCGATCTGCACCAAATTCTCTGAATCGGTAATCATATACAACGCATGTGTCAAAAAACTAGAATATATATATATATATATATACACACACAACTTAAATTCATAAAATGGAAAATAAATATAGGCTTCCATTGATGACCACATGAAGTTCCCTATCAAATCTAAGTTCTTGCAGACCAAGTCAAAGATGGAAAAGAAAAGGTGTTCATCATCAAGGTATAAAGACTGGTGTATATATATATAGATATATACACACACAGAGAGAACTTATATATATTGAATGAGAAAGAAATATAGGCTTCCATTGACGACCAAATGAACGCCCTGAGGCTACCCTCTGGGCGTAAACACGGGACCTAGGATCACGAGTGACCCCAAGTTAACCCTAAGCTGGCATATCATAAGCAAACTGGATATATATATATATATATATATATATATATATATGAAGAGATGAACTAACACGGAAGCTAAAATCTGAGATAACTAATAGTGGGGAATACCCGATACTAATCTGAATATATATAAAATTCTAAGAGTTTAGTGTTACGGAGCAATCTCTCAAAAACTAAAGCTGAATCTAATACTATGTATGAAAAAGCCTCTAAATGACTAGAGTTATTGGGACATGTCCCCAGCTAACCCTAGCAAAACTGAAATAAAAGACTAAATCTGAAAGATGTCTTTTGTCCTCGAAGTATGAGGACTCGGCACTGATGTTGTTGAGTACGGATCAGGAACCGATCTACATGTGATCTGAATGTTGAGGACCTGAATCTACATCACGAAATGATGTAACGCAGAGTATGCATTAGTACTTTGAAGGTACTGAGCATGCAAGATAGGATAAAAGTTGAACAAGCTTTCTGAACAACAATATAATTGAACATGATAGAAATACATAAATATACTGAAAAGAACTTAACTGGATGCAATGACCAAGTACTGAACATGTTGAGACTTAATACTGAAGTATAACTGAAAACCTGGTCAAATGCACTAGAGTATGACTGTGAGAGCTACTATTAACCCACATAAAACCATGTGAGCTATGACTGTGAGAGCTACTATTAACTCACATAAAACCATGTGAGCTAAACGTGGAGTGATATATGCGCCCCATCGAGAGGACCCAATATACCTTGATAGGGGTATACAGGCATGACTGTTCGATGTATACACCCCATCGATATGACCCAATATACCTTTCCAGTGGTATAAAGGCATGAATAGTGTGATCACTACAGTTGATACCCATAGAGAGGACTTATAAACCTACAGGAGCACGTAGTTTTGGGACTATACGGGTGCGTTGAAACCTAGTCCAACTCGGTGTTAAGTCTACTCCCAACCTATTATGTATGTAACACATTATGACTGAATTACTGAAATGTTGAATAGCTCAAAATACTGACATGCAAAATTTGAGAATGTAACAATTATATGCTGATAATGTGACTTTTGAAAACTGAAACATGAATATTTGTTTAACTGACCTAGCATGTATAATTCATGAACTAAGAGAATCTACACAACTAGGGTTTTGAGGTTTATGCAAAGAACTAGGCAACGATTCCACGAAAACATGATAATCTAATTTGGAATACTCTATCAGCTAAATGAAAACTAATATCTAAGGTTTTAAAAACCTTAGGTCTAAGCAAGATATAGGAATCAAGAATCTAACTGAATTCTAGGGACCTAATAGATGAAAGGAATCCACAAGTGAAATCCCACATACCTAGTGATGAATTTCACAGAGAAATCTTTTAATTTCAGGGCTAGAACTGAAGAAAACTTGTTGTGTTCTAAGAGGGGTTTGAGTCGCATGTTTCTTCTCTTTTTGCTCTAGTTTGGTGAATTTTGGTGAGTAAAGGCGTTGGTTATGTTCTGACTAGGTTATTAAGCTTAAACTAAGTAAAACAACGTAGTTTAAGTGCCCGCACATAGGGAAAAGGACTAAAACGACACTGACTTAAATCTTGCGAAGCCTATCCATGGAGGGAATGACGCTCCGTTGTTTAGACTACCGACCATCGTTTGGGTTAATCATTCAAGATCTTCCCGACAGGGCTTCACTCAAACAAGCATAACTTTTTACTCAGAGATGGGATTTTAGAAAACTCAGTGGCGTTGAAAAGAGGATTCAATTATCTTTCATTTGATAGGTCATGGGCCAGCTAATTCCTTTTATGCTAAGAGATATGACCGTTTAAGGTAACCCAATAGCCAATTCAATTCAATTGGCTACTGACCCTCACCTACGTTTAGACCTATGGTCCGTTGGTCCAACCACGGACCGTCCCGGTCGACCTTGGGTGGGATCAACGACTACAAAGATTTGGGCCTTAATGACGGAACCCCACGTACGGTCTGTGGTCCAACCTACGGTCCGTGGGTGGTTCCGATGGTACTGGCACTAGATTTTTTGTAAACTAGGATTTTCTTTGTTTTGAGATCCGAGGTGTTACATTATCTCCCCCTTGGGAACATTCATCCTCGAATGAAGTCTAAACTAGTGGGGTATGGAGGGAAGAAGCTGCAATCTCTGCCACTAAATACTAGAAATTGATATTCGACTAAACGAGGTTCCAAGAACATGCAAATATGCTGAAAATGCAAGAACAAATGAAGGAACAAGGTACTAAGACTGAATTTATGCACGAGTAAACTGAGAGACTGGAGAGGAAACTATTATATCAAGCTGAAAAGAAATTGGAAGGAAAGAGATGAGGATGCTTGGCCTTCATGGCTACTTCTTCTTCCCAATTAGCTCCCTCTACGAACTGACTCCTCCAAGCTTGTAAAATCTCATCACCCCCTTCATGGTGATACTTGCATGAAAACCCAATCATGTATCTCAAACTCTAAGTCCATTCTTCTTACATCTGCATAGGACTTCTGTCTTAAATGTATCTCTGATGAGCTGAAATTTTCCCATATCATCATGTACCAAATTTGGCCCAATCAAGACTACTTCACCTACTCATCTCCTTAGGAACACATAAGCGTCCATCTACCCCTTGGAAGAAAACCTCTACTTTCTGCTGATGAACTGACCCTTCCAACTGAAGCAGTATAGGATCACTATCTTGTTTTTCCTTAACCTTCGCTCCCAATGAAGATTCGTATTTGTCACACCATAAGGCTACCCCCTGGGAGTAACCACGGGACCTAGGATCATGAGTGACCCCAATCTAAGCCTGAGCTGGCATATCATAAGCAAACTGAATATATAGATGAAAAGATGAACTAATGTGGAAGCTAGAATTTGAGATAACTAATAGTAGGGAATACCTAATACCTATCTGAATATATATAAAATTACAAGAGTTTAGTGATATTGAACAATAACTCAAAGACTAAAGCTGAATCTAATACTATGTCTGAAAAATCCTCTAACTGACTAGAGTTGCTGGGACATGTCCCAGCTAACCCTAGCAAACTGACTGAAATGAGAGACTGAATCTGAAACATGTCTATTGTCCTCGAAGTATAAGGACTCACCAGTGATGATGATGAGTACAGATTAGGAACCGATCTACACGTGATTTAAATGCTGAGGACCTGAACCTACATCACGAAAAGATATAGCGCAGACTATGCAGCAGTACTTTGAAGGTACTGAGCATACTTGATAGGATAAAAGTTGAACAAACATATAAGCTGAAGAAGGGTACTAAATGACAATATAATCTTAACATGATAGAAATATTGAAATATACTGAAAATAACTTAACTATATACAATGACCAAGTACTGAACATGCTGAGACTGAATACTGAAGTATAACTAACAACCTGGTCAAATGCACTAGAGCCTGACTGTGGGAGCTACTATTAAGCCACATAAAACCATGTGAGCTAAACGTGGAGTCTGATGTATAGCCCCATCCAAAGGACCCAATATACCATACTAGGGATATATAGGCAATGACTGTTTGATGTATACGCCCCATCGATAGGATCCAATATACCTTGCTAATGGTATAAATGCATGAATAGCGTGATCACTAAAGCTGATGCCCATAGAGGAGAATTATAAACCAATAAGGGCACGTAGTTCTGGGACTATATGGGTACACTGGACCCTAGTCCAACTCGGTGTTAAGTCTACTCCCAACTAATTATGTATGTCACACATTATGACTGAAATGTTGAATAACTCAAAGTACTGACATGCAAAATCTGAGAATGTAACAATTATATAGTAATAATGTGCCATTCGAAAAATGAAACATGTATATCTAATAACTGACCTAGCTTGTGTAGTTCATGAACTAAGAGAATCAACACAACTAGGGTTCTGAGTTTTATGCAAAGAACTAAGCAACGATTCCATGAAAACATGATAATCTTCTTTGGAATACTCTAACAGCTAAATCAAAACTAATATCTAAGGATTTAGAAACTCTAGGTCTAAGCATGATATAGGAATCAAGAATCTGACTGAATTCTAGGGACCTAGTGGAAGAAAGGAATCCACTAGTGAAATCCCACATACCCAGTGATGAATTTCACGGAGAAATCTTTTGATTTCGGGGCTGGAATTGAAGAAAACTTGCTGCGTTCTTGGAGGGGTTTGAGTCACATGTTTCTTCTCTTTTTCTCTAGTTTAGGTGAATTTTGGTGTATAAAAGTTTTGGTTATGTTCTGACTATGTTATTAGGCTTAAACTGAGTAAAACAACATAGTTTAGGCATCAAAGCGCATAGGGGAAAGGACCAAAAGTACCTTGACTTAAATCTGGCAAAGCCCATCCACAGAGGGAACAATGGTCAGTCGTTTGGGTTCATCATTCAAGATCTGCCCGATAGGGCTTCACTAAAACGAGCATAACTTTTTACTCGGGGATGGGATTTTAGAAAACTCAGTGGAGTTGGAAATAGGATTCAATTATCTTTCAGTTGATAGGTCATGGGCCACCTAATTCCTTTTGTGCTAAGAGATATGACCGTTAGAAGTTGACCCAACAACCAATTCCCTTTAATTGGCTGCTGACCCTCACCTACGCTCCGTAGGTCAAACCACAGTCCGTCCTAGTCGACCGTGGGTGGGATCAGAGACTATAAAGATTTGGGCCTTATCGAAGGAACCTCACTTACGGTTGGTGGTCCTACCTACTGTTCATGGGTGGTTTCGTTGGTACTGGCACTAGATTTTCTAAAACTCGGATTTTCTTCATTTTGAGATCTGAGGTGTTACATGAAGCGTCCTCTCAAATATAAATTCTTGCAGCCCAAGTCAAACATGGAAAACAAAAGTTATTCATAATCAAGGTAAAAAAAACTAGTATATATATACAACTTATATGTTTAAACTGGGAAATAAATATAAGCTTCCATTGACAACCAAATGAAGCGCCCTATCAAATCTAAATTCTTGAAAGCCAAGTAAAAGATGGAAAACAAAAGTTGTCCATCATCAAGATTGTCTAAAAATTTCCATGTGCTCCATATAAGGCATTAATTTAACAAATCTTTTGGGGCCAACGATGTCGAAATGGAATCAACAAATTTACAAATAATTAATTCCGATCAAGTTTAAACAGAATCAATGGATTGTCAAATTTTGAACTCCAGTGAATTTAAAGTTAATCCACCTTAGTGAATTCTAATGTCGTCGCTATTATCAAAAATAACAATGGTTACAAGAGCGAAAATGATGATATCGAGCTGCAACAAATTCTCTTTTACTCATCTCAGTTTCATTCAGGTAAGAATTTGGAATAAAGCTCTAATCATGTTGATAAAAAAAACCGTAGAAATGGTGTATTTTGTTATTCCAGATTCACTCAACTTAGAGAATAGTACTACTAAAAATGGGGAATCTTCATGCACTTTCTGTGAAATTTGTGAAAATGCATTTCCGCTGCCAAACATATTGATGCAGGGCAGCAATTGCAATTATCGTTATTGTGAAGAATGTATAAAAAATTATATAGGTAAAATAATTAAGGAAAAATGACAAATATAACCCCCGAACTACTGTAAATGGTATGGAGATACCCTCCATTATATTTTTGGGAAATTGATGCCCCTGCGTCCAAAAACTAGAGCATATATATACACTTCATATTAACAGACATACACATTTCATAATTTTATCCACCAACTCGTCATTTATTAAATATTGGATCGACAAATAAGATTGTGCCATGTGTCCTTATTTAGTCTTCCATTATAGTGAAGGACATATATGCTCTAGTTTTTGGACACCAGGGGCACCAATGTCCCAAAAGTATGACAGAGGATATCTGCATACCATTTACGATAGTTCAGAGGTATATTTATTCGTTCCAAAAAATTTAAAAGCATTTCCTTGAGATTTCTATTAAGTGTCTTGTTTCAGGTTACAAGGGAATTATGGATCACAATTCAATAATGCCGACTGATTTTCTTATGCGAGTAAGATATACCAATTGACTAAGAAAAGTTCTGGGTTTTCCACTAGTTATTGAGTGCCCTGTTAAGGATTGTATGGGTACACTGGTTGATGATCTAAGGGGATGTCCGATTAGGGGGTGTCCTGAGTGTTGAAAACTTTTATGTGTCAATTGTAAATGTTTGCATTTGGGAATGACATGTGAGAATTATCAGTTTAGTAGGCAATTGAATTTTCTCTACTTGAAGCAACAATATAGAGGATATCATGATGAACTAGAGGAGGAGGAGGAAGAAGAAGAAGAAGGAGGAGGAGGAGAAAGGGAGAAAACTCCATGATCAGAAACTTTGATGAATATTAAAAAGGTGAAGAAGAAAAAGAAGAGAAGAAGAAGAAGAAGAAGAAGAAGAAGAAAAAGAAGAAGAAGAAGAACAACAACAACAACAAGAAGGAGAAGAAGGAGGAGGAGGAGGAGGAGAAGAAGAAGGAGGAGGAGGAGGAGAAGGGGAGGAAACTCCATGATCAGAAACTTTGATGAATGTTAAAAAGGTCAAGTTTTGTTTCCTTGGAGAAAAAATAGCAATTTGAATTGTTATTTACTTTATATGCAGAGTCTTTTGTTGGTTAAAAAAAGTATGCAGGGTCTTTTATTAGATTTCAATTAGTTGTTAAGTTGGTGAAAAATAATATGCAGGGTCTTTATGTTTCAATTAGTTGTTGAGTCTGAGTTCGACTAGAAATAGTTGGGCTCCTAGTGGTGGTGGCATATTGTCCAATGTAAGTTTATCCCAAAATGCACAAAGTCTTCTATTTTAATTGCTCTATTTTATATAGATTCCAGGTTTCATGACGTACTATCATGTCCATATTTCTTTTATTTTGAATCTCTTGTTCAAATCATTTTTTACTACATCACTTATTAGAACAAAGTATTCAAGAATTCATCTCACACGTGGTTTTCAAAGTAAAAAAAAAGTTTAATTTTCTTTCAAAAATTAGGAAGGAGATATGTTAGGTATATAAGTACGGAGCCCTTATACTTCAGTGATGCATTTTAAAGTTGTGCGAGTCTATGCCCAGAGAGGATAATATCACTAGTGAGTTAGGTGGTTACAAGTGGTATATTAGAGTCACTTTTGTCTCAGTTGTGTCGATGAGAGATATTGTTCAACCTGAGTTAAGCCAAAATTAATCCCGATAAGGTGGGACAACATCTTTGCTAGGTCTTGGCAAATCTCCTATTGTGGGGCAAAATCACATAGGGTGGGACAAACCTCAACGAGGACGTTGATTCCATAAGAGAGGTTGTTTATGACACCCCTTCTTAGGATAAGAAGTCCACATCGGAAAAACACATGTAAGTAAGCATATCTTACACTTTAGTGATGCATTTTAAAGTTTGGCGGGTCTCGACCCAAAACAGGGGTTGGACCATTGTTTGGTTCGAAAGGCAATGTAGAATTATTGACATAAATTTTATAAGAGAGGGTTTATGTGACACCCCATCTTAGGATAAGAACTCTATGTTGACAAATCACAAGAGAGATACTAGGTATATAAGTAAAAAGTCCTAATACAGAGAGGGTTTATGTGTTTAAAGCCTTGTTGTTCTAGGCCTAGATCAAACAATATCACTAGCAAGTTGTAGGATGGAAAAAAAGTGGTGTAAATAATATTTTAAGGGATAGAAGATCTATATTGGGGGATTTAATTAAATAAATTTGTGGGCATGATTCAGTTGTTGGCTCTTCAAGGTTTCATTTAATTTTCTCCCATGTTAGTGAATATTCACCTTGAAAGGAAAAAGTACATTATCACAGGTGAAGTTTCTAGTTGCTTGTTTGCTAATTAATTTGATTTTTTATCCCATATCTTCGGTTTTGATTTTATTTTCATGTATAATTAATAACCGAAAAATTGAACCAAAATTGATAACAACCAAACCGATAACTGGCCCATAAATACCCCTATCTATGACAATGAGCCCTTTTTGTATACTTCAGTTGTTCTATTCAAACTCTTATCTCAATTTGTATTTTTGCTATCAATACTTCTATATGTACATGAATCTCCTTGAATATATTATTCACGACCCGAGTCTACACCCTGGATGTGGCCGGCACTCGAGAACCATTGTTGGTCCCCAAGCGAACCCTCATCCTAGCTAACTACAAGCGAAAGACTAACTTAAGCATACAAAAGCTTAAAAAAAACTCAAGGAAGATACATACTGCTAACTACTCAACTTTTTCTATCTCTGAAGCCTCTACTATTCCATAAGGATATCGAGACAAGACCCACAACATCTCAAAACTACTAAATGTAAGATAAAGGTGAAGTCCTCTGGAATATAAGAAAGCTCACCAATGCTAACTGGAACATCCCATGACCTCAACGAAACGCCTATTGATGATCCTAAATACCTGTGTCTTCATCATGAAATGATGCAGGCCAAATGGCTCAGTACATGGAATGTACGAGCATTTAAAGGGAATTTTAAAGCATAAACATAAGCTTGAACTGGTGGAAGAGAAACATACTTACCTCTTCTCAACTCACTCAACTCAAAGAAACACAATTCAACTAAACTCAAGGAAACATAGTTCAACTCAATTCTGAGAAAATAGGGCTCAACTCAATGATAAGATATTCAACTCAGTGAAATAAGGCTCAACTCAATAATAAGATATTCAACTCAGTGAAATAAGGCTCAACTAAATAATAAGATGCTTAACTCTGGGTACTCAACTCTGGATACTCAACTTTGGATACTCAACTCAATATAAAGCAACAATACAGATGCAATATATGGAAAGCTTTTAAAATAGTAGAAAGAAACTCAATGTATTGAAAAATACAATAGTGACTCAGTTTGTATGCAAGGATACATGATAAACTCTGCTTATATATGAAAATACAAAGTAAACTCTGTGTATATAAGAATACAAAATATCTCTGTGGGAGTTTCTCTAACCGACAACCATCACTATGAGCTATGTGATGATACATCGTCTAACCCACGTTGCCAGAGCCGTCCTATACTTTGCCGAGGTATAGAACCTACTACTAAGTGGATCCACTAGTTTATGTTAAAAAATATTTAGGAATCATCTAAAAAGTATGACCCTTTCTACCCACGTTGGCTACATGGTTTATGGGGGCTATGAGTTATCCGAACTCTCCCCTATATCGGTGCTCAATACTACTCCCAAAATATACTTTAGCTCATGTTTTAAAGAAAACACTTCCTCTTTCTATGGTTTGAGATTATTATTTAAAAATATTTCTCTTAAAAGAGATGGTACTAAAACTGCTCAAAACACTTTTTGAAATCTCAGTTTCCTCTCATAGTAAATGTAAAAACATTTACTCTTGGGAATACTTAGTTCCCATATATCATTTTAAAGAAAATGAACTCAACTTTACTCTTCTTCTACTCAGTGCTAAAGTCTTTAAAAAAAGTTCTAAAAAAATTTGTAAAAGTACTTCTTAAAATAGATTTCATGCCGAATTATGGACATGATCGACTAAATTCAAGGTTTTCAATAACCATGCATAGAATTCAATACTTGGAACTCAACAACTCCAGAACTAAAGGAGTAAATGATACTACTCATCTCAAGAATGCTCGACTCAGGGGGTTCATGCCTAATTATGGGCATGAACTACTCAACTCAAGAGCTCAATTATACTTCTCATTTCAAGACTGCTTGACTCATAGGGTTCATGAAGAATTATGGGCATGAACTACTTTAATCAAGGACCTTCATAGGTAAAATGTATTAGTACCATGATTAGGAATATAATCCCAAAAGGGTTAGGAACTCAATGCTCAAGACTTAGAACTTGAAGTTACTACTCATCTCAAAGATACTCAACTGATGGAGTTCATGCATAATTTATGGTCATGAACGACTCAACTCGAGGGTCTAAATAACAATAGGGAACTCATGTGTACCACTTTTCTCATTCTCATACTTACTTTCTCAAAACTTAGATCAAAATCAATAATTGGTCTGAAAGGATTCACAATTGAACTCAAAGGCTCTCTTGAATGGTACTTTTAACTCTCTCTTGAATTTGAATAATGAATTCAAGAGTTATGATTCATGATGTGAAGGATCTCGTGATGATAAAGTAGACTCATGACTACATTCTCATCATTCTCATACTCACTTGATCGAGTCTTGAAACAAGTTATTTGAAATTGTAGAAGAGTCCTAAAAAAGACTCAAAGGGATTTTCTCAAAATGTTTGGAAGAACTGTCAAGACTTAACTCTTAACTTTACCATGAATTTGAATTATTTATTCAAGGTTATGAATGATTTCTAGGTGTTTAAAGTTGTTTAGAGTAGTTAGAATCAAAAGGGAGTAAAGGTACATTTTAAAGGAACTCAAGCGGGACAATCGATGGAAAATGAGTGGGGCCAGGCGACCCTGGCGCTTTCCTGGCGCGGGGTTCTAGCCCCAAACTTCAGAAACATGATTGTGGCGCACTACTGGGGCGCCGCCCCAACCCCTCCCCAAGAAAATTTTGGTGAATTTCGTCTCTCATTTTCTGATCCTAAATCGCTTCTAATCGATTTCTTTTCTCAAGTTTTCCTTAGATTCAATTACCCAATGAAATTACACAAGAATATAATAAAAAACAACTCTTACTCTCATCACGATTACCTCAAGAACTCATCAAACCCATCCTAATTCAAGAACAGAAACAATACTTCAAGAACACATATCAAGAACTCAAATCCTTCAACTTTTGAGAACGAAATTACACTGAAAATAACATGATTGGCGTCTGGATGAACGAAACCAACACTATGGAAACTTACATACCTCTTAGGGATCAAACTCATGGTGGAAATCCACATAAAAACTCAAGAACCTCGACGAACGCTTTGATCCTTTCCTCTTTCATCCTCTTTTTTCATCTTTTCTCTTCTTGAACTCTCAACTAAAACCCTAGGTGTATATTAAGATTATAAAACTGAACCTAATCAATTTAGACCCCTAAAACATTACTAAAAATGAATTAAATATGATTGGGTAAGAAAAAGATCAAAATACCCCTCACTATTTTTGGGTAACTTTCCTTAATTGGACAACCTGACTTCAAAAGGGCATATATTACTCATCAGAACTCTAAACTTAGCAAACTTGGTGGCGTTGGAAAGATAATTCAAAGAACTTTCATTTGACATCTTATGGCCACTTAACTCATTATGTGCTAAAAGTTATGGTCGTTTGAAGTTGACCCAAAACTTAGAAGAACTTTGGAATGACTTGAATGAACTCTATTTAGTTCTTTTTGGATTAACACCCAAGAAATTTTAAATTCCTTAGTAAAATCTTACTTACATTGAAGGATGATTTAAGTCTTAGTTCAAAAAATATCTGGGGTGTTACAATCTCTCCTCCTTGGGATCATTCTCCCTCAAATGATGACTGGACTGGATATGGAACGGGATTACTCTTATTATCTTTGCCATACAAACTATAATTTGCCCGCATTACTATTTGGAACAAACTAAGGGCTCTCATTTAGCTATTTCTCAAAGCAACACCTCACCCTCTTCTTCCTCCTCATTTATAACCTTAGACAGAATTAACACACCATCATTATCAAAATAAGATCATTAACCTTCTCTTTCTAACATCACTCCATTACTAAAAGGGCTTCTGAAAAGATATCCCCAAACTCTTTGGAACTCATTACTATCTTATTCTCAAACACTTGACTTGTTTTCTCATCTTGTCATCTCCCCCTTAGGTCTAAAGCTGGCACTTGAAAGCTATGGACCTATTCTATCATCTCTAAACTGATCTACATCCTCTTTTACTCTAATACTCGAGAGAAGTTTATCTCATGACTACCAAACTCTCCATAAGCAGGTACTAAGACCTCTTTCTAAGGTGTTTCTCTTAAGCTCTTCTGATTACATACCACCTCAGTACACCTCTTAATGCTCTTGTTACTCTTGTTGCTTAGACATACTTCATTGCTCTTATCTAAAGGTTAGGGTCTCTCACTTGTACCACTCATATTTATTGCAGCTAACATCTCAATTTCTCACATGCTCTATATTAAATCTTCTAGATCAAATCTCAAGACTAACATCATCACCCTCATGTTGCCATTCTTTTTATCATGACACTTATCTCAAATTCAAGATTAATGTTTATTACTAAACCCGAATATCAATATGATTGCTCGCTTACTATACTAACTTACAACTACTAGATACAAATTCAGAAACACTCGTCCCTTAGGACCTTATGACAAGTACTCAATCCTTACCTCTTAGTCTCCATACTCACAAATTACCATCACATTCCACTTCACAAATTAAGTACTACACCAACTTACTACGCATTATCTCTCAAATAGTTCTATCACCCTATGAATACCATAGGGTTCTCCTTTCAAAGTTCATAAGCCTAACTTGGATCTATAACCTCATGAATCCTATGCTATATGGTTCCACAAATAAATTTAGTCTCCTCCAATAGGATGGCACACCTTCATCAACTCTATTCTGGTTAACAATATACTCCAACTTAACTTGACTAGTAATTATTCCTCTTTCTTCTATCAAGAACTCTTTACAACATTATTATTCCTTATTCTACTCATAAAGGAACTCATCACTTATAACTAACTGGGTGCATGATTTCAATAACATAATATGTCCCATCACTATCTCATTTCCTTAGATTACTGAACCTATGCATACTCTCCTCTAGCTCTGGGCACTCTCACTACTACTGCTCATGATCTCGTAACTCATGCTACCCTTTTCGGGCAGAAAATACTACCCAAGCTCTAAACATACTTCCTCATAAGGATCTTAACTGAAACAAGGCTTAGAGAAGAAAGTACATCTCACTTTTATCTTGAGTGCACGATTCATAAGAACATGAGTGCATGTAACATCCGACAATTTAAAATGAATATGAAGAAGCTTGAAATTGGAAGTAGTCATTTTTGGAAAAAAATTCAGAATCTGGAAATTCGGCTAAGTGTGGAAATCAGTGAGTTTTTGGCCGACTTTGAGCAGTCATAACTCCTAGCTCAGGATGATCCAGGAGTAGTTCCAGTTATGTTTGGAAAGCCCTTGGAACGATCTTTCCAACGCCACC
>JAJOOR010039308.1:0-24320 GCA_036250505.1 Solanum acaule | reverse complement strand
AAGTGGCTTATGTTTATTATGAAAATTATAAAAACATTACTGTTGGGACCACAAAACAACTTTATATTGTGATTAAAATAATTTCAAAATATTATATAATGTTTTTCATTTAATTTTTTGTTTATTTAATTTTTGTTGATATTTATATTTCATATAAAATATAACTCAATATATGTTTTTTTTCATTTTAATATATCCGCGCAACGCGCGGGTACGTATACTAGTAAGTTAAATAATAAAGTATAAGTTTGTATTAATAATGAATGTAAACATTTTTACGATTACTAGTTGTGTGCATATTGAAAGTTGTGAAATTAATATCCCAAAACATTTATATTTATTTGTAATATAAAGCTTAGATATTAATTTTCATTCAATCATTTCGTGTGGGCTATATTACATACTCGTATATTCAATGTACTAATGTTATTCTACTTACATATTTTTATGATGAAGATATAGGTTTTTAGGATCATCAATCGGTGCTTCATTGAGATCACTTTGCACTTCCCATTTGAGAGTCTTGGTGATTCCTCCTTGTATTTTGGTGGGCTCCATTTTTCATTTTAGTATTTACTTTGGGGCTTTGAGGGTCTTATCCCAACGTCCATGTTGAACTTAGAGGCTTCATAGATAGCTAGAGTTGAGTTGTTTCAGAAATTCTTTCTTTAAATTCTTAGAGAATAATATATTTTGCTAAAATGAGCATTTGTGACAGTTGAGTTGTAATTTATCTTACAAGCTTTTAATTTGATTGAGTCAAATCTCCTGCTAATTAGTCAGTCAGACCAATGATCCTCTTGAGAGCCAGCAATAGGCCTCAAATTTTGGCCACGTCTAGGGTGTAGTCTCGGTGCATGACAATAACACCTGATCCACTAGTACAAACTCACCCACAGTGGTTGAAACACGAAACAACACTACCAAGAGCTCCTAACTCATACGCAACCGAGAAGCAGAATGCACATATACATATTAAAAAATAGAGTCTCGATCAAATAAAGTCCAGCCGAGCTAATGGCATAAAAAAATCGTACCTATTATGTAACACCCCAGATTCGAGAAAGACCAAAATGCATAATTTTTGTCAAAACTTGTAGGTGCCATCGACGAAGGCCAAACCACAACCCGTGGTTTGGGCCACGGACCGTAGGTATGGTCCGTGGTTGGCCACCCATAACCCCAGGAAAAATCATGACCCACGGCAAGACCTACGGACCGTAGGTGGGACCACGGTCCGTTGATCGTGATCCCCATCACCAAGTCTCAAACGCCAACCGACGCCCTGTCAGGACGAACCGTCAGTCAGTCAAAGGTCCATGGGTCAGGGGTCGTCGATGGTCTTATCGGCTATTAAGTCAGGGTCATTTTTGTATTTTACCCTATGCATTGGACATTTAAACTACGCCGTTTTACACCTAAACTAAGTCGTTTTACTCAGTTTAAGCCTAATAATCTAGTCAGAACCTAACAAAAACCTTTATTCAACTAAATTCATCATAATTAGAGCCAAAAAGAAGAGAAAAGTTTACTAGCTTCTCAAGAACAAGCAAAAGGTTCTCTTCAAGTTTCAACTCTGAAATCGAAGGATTTCTCCGTAGATTCCATCACCAGGTATGTGGGATTTCACTAGTGGGTTCCTTTCATCCACTAGGTCCCTAGAATTCAGTCAGTTCCTTGATTCTCCATATGTTGTTTAGACCTAGGGTTTCTAAATCCTTGGATATTTGTTGTGATTTAGTTGTTGCAGTATCCTAAACTTAATAGTATGTTTTATTGGGACTTTGTATAATTCTTTATATAAAACTCAGAACCCTAGTTTTTGTAGATTCTCTTAGTTCATGAATTACACTTGCTAGGTCAGTTAAACAGATGCTTCAAATTTCGAATGTTACATTATCAGTATATAAATATTGCATTTTCAGTTAGCATGTTTGTATTTTGAGCTACTCAATATTTTAGTTAAATTCCAGTCATAGACATATTCAGTTGGGAGTAGACTTAGCATCGAGTTGGACTAGGGTTCAGCGTACCCTCATAGTCCCAGAACTACGTGCCCCCGTACGATTATAAGTCCCTTTTGTTGGGCATCAGATTTAGTGGTCACACCAGTCATTCTTTTACACGCCTGGTAAGGTATATTGGGTCCTCTCGATGGGACGTATACATCGGACTCCACGTTTAGCTCACGTGGTTTTATGGCGATTAATAGTAACTCCCACAGTGAGACTCTTAGTGCATTTGACCAGATTTTCAGTACATACTTCAGTATTCAGTTCAGCATGTTATTTTCATGATTAGCTTTCCAGTTATGTTTCAGTACTTACATTCTTACTCAATTATGTCATTGCTCAATTATACTTTGTTCAGCTTTTGTATATAGATTTTTTCATCTTAGTATCTATGTCTTGCATGCTCAGTACATTCCATGTACTGACGCATACTCTGCACTACATCCTTTCATGATGTAGGTTCAGGTACTCAGCATTCAGACCACGCTTAGATCGATTCTCGGTCAGCATTCAGTAGTGTCAGTGGTGAATCCTCATATTCCGAGGAAAATAGACATGCTTTCATTTTAGTCTTTACATTTTAGTTTCAGTTTTCTTAGAGTTAGCTAGGGGCATGTCCCAGCAACTCAACTCAGTGAGAAGCTTTTCGCACATAGTAGTAGAATCAGCTTCAATTGTGAGTTTAATCATTCAGTTGTTATTCAACTCTTAGTATGGTTTATACATTCAGACTAGTTGGGCATTCCCCATTTTTCAAGTTACTTATTGTTTTAGCTTCCGCATAATATTTTTTTGTCAGTTATCTTCAATATGCTTATGATATGCCAAACACAGGAATATCTTGGGGTCACTCGTGATCCTAGGTCCCGTGTTACGTCAAGAGGGTAGCCTCGGGGCGTGACAAACTTGATATTAGAGCCTTAGGTTCAAGAGTCTTAGGATGTCTGAAAGCCATACTAAGTAGAGTCTTTTTCATGGGTGTGAAGTGCACAACATCTATGAGAGGGAGGCTACGAAGTGTTCTAAGAAAAACTTCACTTTCTTTGCTATTTTTATCATGTGAGGGTATGATCCAATTTCTCCTTTCTAATTCATCGTTATGTGTTTCAGATCATGCCTCCTCGTAGAGCTAATGCATAAAATGCTAACGCACGTAATGCTAACACAATTCCTCCAGTCCCGAATCATGAGGTTACGAATGTAGAATTTCAGAGGGGGATTCAGCGCTTAGCTCAAAGTGTGGAAGATCAGAACAATCAGCAGGCCACAGTTCCTACTAACAGTAATGGGGGATCAGCTGGAGCTAGGGCTTGAGCTTTTGTTCGGATGAATCCGCCTGAGTATCTAGGGTCAAAGGTTGGTGAGGACCCACAGAACTTCATTGATGAGGTTAATAAAATTCTTGGAGTAATGCAAGTAACTGGAACTGAGAGTGTTGAGTTGGCATCCTACCAACTTAAGGGTGTGGCTCATATCTAGTTCACTCAGTAGAAAGAAAATAGGGGTGCAGATGCAGCTCCTATGACTTGGGATTGTTTTATTGGAGCTTTCCTAGACAGGTTCTTCCCAAGAGAGCCGAGAGAAACTAAGGCACAAGAGTTTATGAACTTGAAGCAAGGTTCAATGTCGGTCTAAGATTATGGGCTTAAGTTTACCCAGCTCTCCAGGTATGCTCCACATATGGTTGTTGATTCAAGGGCACAAATGAGTAAGTTTTTGTTTGGGGTATTCGATCTGGTGAAGACTGAGTGCAGGAATGCTATGCTTTTAGGGGATATGGATATCTCCGGACTAATAACTCATGCTCAGTAGGTTGAGGGAGATAAGCTTAGGGAATTGCCTAAGTATAATAAAAAGGCCATAACAGGAAACTATGAATACTCACAACAAAAGTCGGTAGGATCAAAAAGGTAGGGCATCAGTCTGTAGGCCTCACAGGAATGCTTCAGGTGATAGGACTTACCCAACTTTTCCAAAGTGTAGTAAGAACCATCCGGGAGAGTGTCTTGTAGGCAAGGAAGGGTGCTTTGGGTGTGGTCAGTCTGGCCATAGGTTGAAGGATTGCCCCTCTTTCAAGTAGGGGCAAGTAGGCAACAACAATACGGCTTAGTCTACAGCACCAGTAGGTCGCCCAACGCAACAAGGTACTTCATCTGGTACAAGTGGTGGTCAACGCCAGAACATGTTGTATGCCCTCCAGGCTCGCCAGAACCATGAAGATTCTCCTGATATAGTCACTAGTACGTTACGAGTCTTTTATTTAGATGTTTATACATTGTTTGATCAAGGGGCTACCATATCTTTTGTAACTCCCTATATAGCAGTAAACTTTGGTGTCAGTCCAAAAATTCTTTCAGAACCCTTCTCAGTCTCTACTCCAGTTAATGACCCAGTTATAGCTAGACGAGTATACATGAATTACCCTATCACGGTCACTTAGAAAGTCACCTCAGCAGGTCTTGTAGAGTTAGAAATTATAGATTTTGATATCATTCTAGGCATGGATTGGCTACATTCCTTTTATGCCTTAGTCGATTGTAGAACTAGGGTTGTTCGATTTCAGTTTCCAAATGAGCCAGTCTTAGAGTGGAAGGGTAATAGCTCAGTGCCTATGGGTCGATTCAACTCTTACCTTAAGGCCAGAAAAATAATTTCCAAAGGGTATGTCTATCATCTTGTTCTGGTTAAGGATTCAAACTCCAAAACCCCAACTCTTGAGTCAGTCCCAATAGTGAATGAGTTTCCAGAAGTGTTCCTAGAAGATCTTACCGAAATTCCTCCCGAAAGGGAAATCAACTTCCGAATAGATCTCATCCCAGATACCTAGCCCATTTTGATTCCTCCTTATAGAATGGCTCTAGCCGAGCTTAAGGAATTGAAAGAGCAGTTGAAAGACCTTCTAAATAAGGGCTTCATCAGTCCTAGTATCTCTCCATGGGGTGCATGTGTTATTCGTGAAAAAGATAGTTGGTTCTATCAGAATGTGCATTGATTATCAATAGTTGAACAAAGTCACAATTAAGAATAAGCATCCCATCCCCAAGATTGATGACTTGTTCGACCAACTTCAGTGTGCTAGTTACTTTACTAAGATAGATCTCAGATCTGGCTATCATTAGCTCAGAGTCAGAGATAGTGACATTTTGAAGACAACTTTTAGAACTCGGTATGGTCATTATGAATTTGTGGTTATGTCTTTTGGACTAACAAATGCTCCTGCAGCTTTCATAGACTTAATGAAAAGGGTGTACAAACAATATTTGAAAAAAAAATTCATTGTCTTTATTGATGATATCCTCATTTATTCTCGAAGTGAGGAGGAGCATGCGACTCATCTGAGAGTTGTTCTGGAAACTCTCAAACATCGCCAGCTATTCGCTAAGTTCAACAAATGTGAATTCTGGTTAGAGTCTGTTGCTTTCCTTGGTCATGTGGTATCCAGCGAAGGGATTCGAGTGGTTTCTAACAAATTGGAGGTAGTACAGCAGTGGCCGAGACCCACCTCCCCAACATACATCAGAAGTTTCTTGGGTTTGGCCGGTTATTACAAGAGATTTGTTGAAGGATTTTCATCCATAGCTTCCCTATTTACCAAGTTGACTCAGAAGAAGGTCAAATTTCAGTGGTCAGATGAGTGTGAGAAATGTTTCTTAGAACTGAAGACTAGGTTAACTACAGCTCCGGCCTTCTCTCTACCAGATGGTTAAGATGGTTATGTGATTTATTATGATTCATCCAAGGTTGTGTGCTGATGCAGCGAGGTAAGGACATAACTTCTTCTAGACAACTTAAGGTCCATGAGAAGAACTACCCGACTCATGACCTCGAACTTGCAGCCGTAGTATTTACCCTAAATATTTTGAGACACTATTGTATGGCGTTCATGTTGATGTATTCACAGATCATAAGAGCCTCAAGTATGTGTTCACCCAGAAAGAGTTGATTCTTCATCAGAGGAGATGGCTTGAATTCCTTAAGGACTATGACATGAATGTGCTTTACCATCCGAATAAGGCCAATGTAGTGGTTGATGCTCTCAGCAGGCCGTCTATGGGTAGTGTAGCACATGTTGAGGAAGAAACAAAAGAGCTAGCCAAAGATGTTCACCGACTTGCTCGCTTAGGAATTTGCCTTACAGACACATCACATAGTGGGGTGATAGCTCAGAATGGATCAGAATCTTTATTGATAGCAGAGGTTAAGGAAAAATAGGATAGTGATCCTATATTACTTCAGTTGAAATGTGCAGTTCATCAGCAGAAAGTTGAAGTTTTCTCCCAAGGGGGATATGGTGTACTTCGTTACTAGGGTCGCTTATGTGTTCCTCATGTGGGTGAGTTGAAGCAGCAAATCCTTACAGAAGCTCATAACTCAAGGTATTCCATTCATCCAGGTGCCACTAAGATGTACCGTGATCTACGGGAAGTCTTTTGGTGGAACAACATGAAGAGGGACATAACTGGCTTTGTGGCTAACTGTCCTAATTATCAACAGGTGAAGGTAGAATATCACAAACCAAGAGGTATGACTCAGGAGATAAACATTCCTACATGAAGTGGGAAGTGATAAATATGGATTTCATTACTCGAAGACATCATGACTCCATTTGGGTGATAGTGGACAGAGTTACTAAGTCTGTTCACTTCTTTGTTGTCAAGACTACAGATTCAACGGAGGACTACGCCAAACTCTACATCCATGAGATAGTCAGGTTTCATGGGGTTCCCTTGTTTATTATCTCAGATAGAGGACCTCAATTTACCTCTCATTTTTGGAAATCGTTTCATAAATGTCTTGGTACCCAGGTAAATCTCAGTACAACATTTCATCCATAGACGGATGGTTAGGCAGAGCGTGCCATTCAGACCTTAGAGGATATGTTGAGATATTGTGTGATCAATTTCAAGGGTGGTTGGGATGACCACCTACCTCTCATAGAGTTTGCCTATAATAATAGCTTTCATTCCAGTATTCAGATGGCCTCGTATGAGGCACTATAGGGGCGTAGATGCAGGTCCCCGATTGGTTGGCTTGAAGTAGGTGAAGCAGCCTTGATAGGGCCAGATTCGGTTCATAAAGCTATGGAAAAGGTTCAGCACATCAGGGATAGACTTAAGACAACTCAGAGTCATCATAAGCCCTATGCAGATGTGAGGAGAAGGGACTTAGAGTTTGAAATTGATGATTGGGTCTTTCTAAAGATGTCACCTATGAAAGGGGCGATGAGATTTGGCAAGAAAGGGAAGCTCAATGTAGGTCCTTACAAAATCCTGAAAAGGGTTGGTAATGTGGCTTATGAGTTAGAGTTGACAGCAGAACTAGCAGCGGTTCATCCAGTCTTTCACATTTCCTTGTTGAAGAAGTATGTATGTGATCCTGCATCAATAGTACCATTAGAGAGTGTGGTTGTGAAGGATAGTCTCACTTATGAAGAAGTGCCAATAGAGACTCTTGACCGACAGTTTCGTAGATTGAGAAATAATGAGGTCGCTTCAGTGAAGGTTTTGTGGATAAGTTAGTCCGTAGAGGGAGCTACTTGGAAAGCAGAAGCAACCATGAAGTCCAAGTATCCTCACCTCTTTCCTTCCGATTCTATTTCAGCTTGAGGTAATAGTTCCTCTCCAATCTTTCAGTTTACACTTGCGTAAATTCAGTCTCAGCATCTTGTTCCCTCAGTTATTCTTGTATTTCAGCATATTTGTATGTTTTTGGAACTCAGTTCAGTTAGATATCAGTTTCTAGTACTTAGTGGTAGAGATAATGTAACACCCCAGATTCGAGAAAGACTAAAATGCAAAAAACAAAAATCAGAACTTGCAGGTGCCACAGATCGAGTCCAAACTACGGCCCGTGGTTTTGGCCACGGACTATAGGTATGGTCTGTGGTTGGTCACCCAGAACCCCAGGAAAAATCATGACCAATGGTAGGACCTATGGACCGTAGGTGGTACCACGGTCCGTGGTCCATGGTCCGTGGATCGTGATCCCCATCACCAAGTCTCAGACGCCAACCAATGCTCTGCCAGAACGAATTGTCAATCAGTCCATGGTCCGTCGGTCAGGGGTCGTCGATGGTCTCGTCAACTGTTAAGTCAGGGTCATTTTTGTTTTTTCCCCTATGCATTGAACATTTAACAACATCGTTTTACACCTAAACTACGTCATTTTACTCAATTTATACCTAATAATCTAGTCAAAACCTAACCAAAACCTTTATTCACCTAAATTCATTGAAATTAGAGCCAAAAAGAATAGTAAAGTTAACCAGCCTCTCAAGAACAAGAATAAGGTTTTCTGCAAGTTTCAGCCTCGAAATCGAAGGATTTCTTCGTAGATTTTGTCACCAGGTTTGTGGGATTTCACTAGTAGGTTGCTTTCATCCACTAGGTTCCTATAATTCAGTCAGTTCCTTGATTCTCCATATGTTGTTTAGACCTAGGGTTTCTAAATCCTAGGATATTTGTTGTGATTTAGTTGTTGTAGTATCCAAAATCGAAATAGTATGTTTTCTTGGGACTTTGTATAATTCCTTGTATAAAACTAAGAACCCTAGTTTGTGTAGATTCTCTTAGTTCATGTATTACACTTGCTAGGTCAGTTAAATAGATAATCATGCTTTAGATTTCGAATGTCACATATCAGTATATAAATGTTGCATTTTCAGTTAGCATGTCAGTCTTTTGAGCTACTCAGTATTTTAGTTATATTTCAATCATATACATATTCAGTTGGGACTAGAATTAGCATCGAGTTGGACTAGGGTTCAGCGTACACTCATAGTCGCAGAACTACGTGCCCCCAGAGGATTATACATCCCCTCTATTGGGCATCAGATTTAGTGATCACGACAGTCATGCCTTTATACCTCTGGCAAGGTGTATCGGGTCCTCTCGATGCGGTGTATACATCGTACTCCATGTTTAGCTTGCGTGGTTTTATATTGGTTAATATTAGCTCCCACAGTCAGACTCTTAAAGCATTTGACCAGGTTTTCAGTACATACTTCAGTATTCAGTTCAGCATGTTATTTTCATGATTAGAACTTGATCATTACATTCAGTTTAACTTTTCAGTTATGTTTCAGTACTGACATTCTAATTCAATTATGTCATTGCTCAATTATGATTTGTTTAGCTTTTCTATATAGATTTGTTTAGCTTAGTAACTATCATGGATGCTCAGTACATTCCAAGTATTGGCACATACTCTACGCTACATCTTTTCATGATGTAGGTTCAGGTACTCAGCATTCAGACCACACTTAGATCGATTCTCGATCAGTATTCAGTAGCGTCAGTGGTGAGTCCTCATATTCCGAGGACAATAGACATGCATTCATTTTAGTCTTTCAATTTTAGTTTCAGTCTTGTTAGAGTTACCTAGGGGGAATATCCCAGCAACTCAACTCAGTTAGAGGCTTTTCAGACATAGTAGTAGAATCAGCTTCAATTGTGAGTTTTCAGTTGTTATTAAATTCTTAATATGGTTTATACATTCAGACTAGTTGGGTATTCCCCATTTTTCAAGTTACTTATTGTTTTAGCTTCCGCATAGTATTGTTTTATAAGTTATCTTCTGTATACTTATGATATGCCAGACACGAGGTTAGCTTTGGGTCACTCGTGATCCTAGGTCTCGACTTACGTCAAGGGGTAGCCTCGAGGCGTGACATATTACTTGTATCTGCATTATGAAAGATGCGGGCAATGTACGAGTATGCAAGAGAAATTCTAAAGCACAAACATAAGCTTGAAATAATAAAAGGAAGAACATACTCAGCTCATCTCAACTCATGGATACTCAAAGGTACTCAAAAATACTCAAAGATACTCAAACTTAGAATTACTCAACTCAGTTCAATATAAAAGCAACAATAAATATGCATTATAAAGAAAGCTTTTAAAACGGTAGATAATAACTCAATGTATTTAAATATACAATAATAAACTCTTTTACTATTATTTGGGTGATTTTCTGACCGACAACTATCACAATGAGCTATATGATGATACAGCGTCTCGCCTATGCTACCAGAACTGTCATATACCTTATCGGAGTATAAGACATCCTCAACTATGTGGATCCACTAAGCTATGGTTAAGAAGCAACAAGGAATCATCTTAAAAATATGATCCTTTACCCATGTTGGCATACATGGTTTGTGAGGACTTTGAGTTGTCTGAACTCGTCCCCATATCGGTGCTCAATACTTCTTCCAATAATATAACTCATGCTCATATGTTTAAAACATTTCCTCATCCTCAAACTTTGAGATTATTACTCAAAAGGGTTCTCTTAAAGGAGATAGTGCTCAACACTCCTCGTAAACTCATTTGGAAATCAAAGTTTCCTCTCATTTTAAATGTAAAACAATTACTATTGGGAATACTTAGTTCCCATATATTGATTTTGAAAAATGAAACTCAACTCTCCTCATCCTCATACTCAAGTACTCAAGTCTTAAAACAAGTTTTAAAAGTTTTGCAAAAAGACTTCTCAAATGACTCAAAGAACTTTCTCGAACTTTACTATTAACTCTATCTTCAATCTGAATTATGAATTCAAGGGTTATGACTTGGATATGCATTATCTCTCAAGAATTAATGAAGAATTTTAAGTGTGGCTATCAAGTAGAGAACATAGGTACGATTTGAGGGAACTCACACGGTAAGAAGGTCGGAAGGGTAGGGGACATGCGACCCTAGTGCACTGAGTAGCGCGGGGCACCAACCCCTAAACTACAGAAGGTGGTTTGGGGTGCACTGAGTAGCACAGTGCCCCACCCCTATACCAAGATTTTTGATGAATTTTTTTTGCTTCAATTTCATGTCTAACTACCCTAGACTCGAACGATTTCCCTCAAACTCTTTTGGATTCTTAGATCCAACATAATTACAATGAAATCTACTCTAAATTACTCAAGAACAATACTCAAACACAAGATCCTCATCACAAGAACTTAACCAAACCTCATACTTAAGAATGAAACACAAACTTCAAGAAAATCATCAAGATCTCAATATACCCAATCCTATGGATAAAATTCGTAAAAGAAACTCATGATTGACATGTTGGTGAACAAACCCATCACTATGAAAACTTAGATACCTCGTTAGGATCAAACCGTTAGCGAAATCCATCGATGATTGCAAGAAAATCTTGAACGCTTGAATCTTTTCTCTCTTTTTATCTTCTTGAACTTCTCTCTAAAACCCTAACCGTGTTTTAGAATTGAGAAAACTGATCAAAGTCAGTTTGGACCCCTAAAATTATTAATAAAACGAGTTAGGTAAGGAAAAAAACAAAATATCCCTCCTTAATTCGGATGAATTTCCTTAATCAGACAGGTTGAACTCAAATGGGCATATCTCCCTCATCCGAACTCGAAATTTAGCAAACTCGACGGCGTTGAAAAGATGATTCAACGATCTTTCATTTGATACCTTATGGGCCACCTAAGTCATCTTGTACCGAAAGTCATAATCATTTGAAGTTGACCTAAAACTCACAATTGAAGTCTAACTTGCAGATATTTCAAATTAGTTATTTCCAATTTAGTACTTTCTACAATTAGCTCTTTCTAAGACCGAGGTGTTACACCGCCTCTAGATGGGATTGCTACCACTAGCCTGGCTAGGTGTGGATCAGGTGCAATCATCCCACGTCGGGGACAATCTCTAGACCAATGATAAAGCTTATCAAAGCCATAACAACCCTGTGACTTATAGCGTCAAATAATGGGTATAAGGGTAGAAACGAAATAAGAATAAGCAATTTAACACAATTAACAGGAGAATTAAGAAGAACCAAAACATAAATATACATAAATCCAAAAGATCCCTCCAAGAACTTGGAAGTCACGAGTACTAAGCTACTAAATAAAAAGATTACAAGTCCCAAAAGTGGATGAAAACAATAGACTTATCTCAAAAAACAAAAGACTAGTTAAAAATTACTTATGGAGACAAGTAAGATTCAGAATTCCATGTGGTCACCCTCGCCTCCGAATACAGCAATTGTTGGGTCAAACTCAAGGTTGATAGCTGGTGTCCAGACATGCATCACAAAATAGATAAGTAGTGTAACATGAGTACCATGTTAGGCTAGTGGGGTAAGGAAAAAAATAGCCCTCTTTAATTCTGATGAATTTCCTTAATCAGACAGGTTGAACTCAAATGGACATATCTCCCTCATCCGGACTCAAAATTTAGCAAACTTGGTGGCATTTGAAAGAGGATTTTACGATCTTTCATTTTATACCTTATTGGCCACCTAACTCATCTTGTACTGAAAGTTATAATTATTTGAAGTTGATCTAAAACTCACAATCGAAGTCTAACTTGCAGAAATTTCAAATTAGCTCTTTCCAATTTAGTACTTTCTAAAATTAACTTTTTCTAAGACCGACGTGTTACACCGCCTCTAGCTGGGGTTTATGCCACTAGCCTAGCTAGGTGTGGATCAGGTGCAATCATACCACGTCGGGGACAATCTCTAGACCAATGATAAAGCTCACTAGAGCCATAGCAACCCTGTGACTCATAACGTCAAATAATTGGTATAAGGGTAGAAACGAAATAAGAATAAGCAATTTAATAAAATTAACAAGAGAAATAAGAGGAACCAAAACATAAATATACATAAATCCAAAAGATCCCTTTGAGAACTTGGAAGTCACGAGTACACAGCTACTAAATAAAAAGATTACATGTCCCAAAAGTGGATGAAAACAATAGACTTATCTCAAAATACAAAAGACTAGTTAAAAAATACATATGGAGACAAGTAAGATTCAGAATTCTATGTGGTAACCCTTGCCTTCAAATACAGCAATTGTTGGCTGAAACTCAAGGTTGATAGCTGGTGTCCAGACCTGCATCACGAAATAGATGCATAGTGTAACATGAGTACCAAGTTAGGCTAGTGGAGTATGGAAAAAAACAAAATACCCCTCCTTAATTCGAATGAATTTCCTTAATCAGACAGGTTGAACTCAAATGGGCATATCTCCCTCATCCAAACTCAAATTTAGCAAACTCGGTGGCGTTGGAAAGAGGATTCAACGATCTTTCATTTGATACCCTATGGGCCACCTAACTCATCATGTACTGAAAGTTATAATCAACTGAAGTTACCTTAAACTCACAATTGAAGTCTACCTTGCAGAAATTTCAAATTAACTCTTTCCAATTTAGACCTTTCTAAAATTAGCTCTTGCTAAGACCGAGGTGTTGCACCGCCTCTAGTTAGGGTTGCTACCACTAGCCTAGCTAGGTGTGGATTAGGCGCAATCATCCCACGTCGGGGACAATCTCTAGACCAATGTTAAAGCTCACTAGAGCCATAGCAACCCTGTGACTCAGAACGTCAAATAATTGGTATAAGGGTAGAAACGAAATAAGAATAAGCAATTTAACAGAATTAACAAGAGAAATAAGAGATACCACAAAATAAATATACATAAATCCAAAAGATCCCTCTAAGAACTTGGAAGTCACGAGTATAAAGCTACTAAATAAGAAGACTACAAGTCCTAAAAGTGGATGAAAACAATAGACTTATCTCAAAATACAAAAGACTTGTTAAAAAATACATATGGAGACAAGTAAGACTCAGAATTCCATGTGCTCACCCTCGCCTCCGAATACAGCAATTGTTGGCTCAAACTCAAGGTTGATAGTTGGTGTCCAGACCTGCATCACGAAATAGATGCATAGTGTAACATGAGTACCAAAATAATATATAATCAGTAGGCATCATAGCCCAACTAAGCAAGAAAAGTAAAGTCAATATGTAAAGCAGTAATTAAAACACAAAAGAGGTCAAAAATTGGAAATCTAATATAAATGCACACAAGTGTAGAAAAGAACTGATATGAAGTAATTAGAGAACTAAAACCTTACAAGACCCATAAACCTATAAGACACACTCATGTGCAAGTTTAAATAAGAATCTAAATGGCCCCCAAAAGCCTGATGGGTACATAGAATAGCTATATCTACAAAGAACTGAACGCGCTAAGTCAAGAGTCGGAGAGTGTGTAGCCCGGACCTTGAACCACAGATGGCCTCTAAAAGTAACCAATAAGATCATCAAAATCCAAAGGGTACGTAGCTCAAACCTCGAACCATAGATAGGACTCCAAAAGAACCAAAGAGTGGGTAGCCCACCCAACGACCCATGGATAGGCTTCTAAAAGTAACAAATATTATCAAGCCGATAGGTATCAACTACCTAGAGGTGAAAGAGCTTGAATCATGGACTGCGGTAGAAGATCAAGGACTAGACCTTAAATCTATGACTATAATAGCGTGTTGAAAAATACCATGCCTAATTATCATCATGGCACCACTGTGGAACGACGTCCATACCAAGGTAACCAATACCATACTCCCAGCTCGAATTGAATTGAATCCCAAACCATCGAACAAAGCCTGATGTGCAACCGTATATCACTAGGGCTGTAGAAAAGGGACTTATGGATCAAGGGTCATTGAAGCTGAGTTATCACCTAATCTAAGGTTCATTTTACCAGACCCAAGTCTACTACATCATTCCAAAAGGAGATAAGTTATCCAAAATGACGTCAAAGCAAAACATAGGCCTATAAAATGTAAAATTAGCAAGTCTAAGGCAAGCACTAGTCAATACCGAGACTAAGGCCAAACATGTTTCCAACAATATTCAAAACAAGCTCAACACATACCACAAGGAAAGGATGATCGAAATAAAGGATAACAACTTGCCAATAATCCTAAAATAAACTTGAAATGTGATTTCTAAGTAATTAAGCATGATCCACTATGTACCCAACCCAGTCACACAAGTCAACTTGTATTTATATTTTCAAGCTCAATCTAAAAATCAGAATTACATAGCCTTTCTCAAAGTAGACTATGCACGCTTATAATTCACACTTTAAGATTTTTTTCCCTTCTATATGGCCACTAAACGTTGCCACACTATTGCAAATAAGATCACAACATCAACACGATCATTTAGACACCAAAAACACATTAATCGAAGATGAACCAAAATTCAAGTCAAAATAGGAATGTAGGACTCGCACTGAAATTCTCAGATTTGACTCTGTCAAATGGTCCAGTTAAGCTCCTCGAACTTGTGTCCAGAAATTGAACATAATTTGGGGCTAAGAAAGTAGTGAATCAACGACATGCATGTAAATAGAAAATTAAGTTGAAAAGAAAAGGTTGGGATACCCATTCGGGATATAATTTACCTCAAATGAGAGGTCCCCGACAATCCCCAATCACTCTAACGCGAACCCACTAGCTTTCTGGACACTCATGATTTGAATTCACCCGATGTGGAGATTTGTAATTCAAGATATGAAATTATGAACTTTGAAGAAGAAGATGATCGCAGGTTAGCCTTTTAAAGGCCATACATGTTACTTCTTCGTGAATGCGAGGTCTAGGGCATTGATCGTAGACCACTACTCAAATGACCTACGTGATCACAAAGGTCAACTCCCGCGACCACGAATACCAAACACGCTCAACACATGTCAACTACTTTTTGCGATCACAGAGAGGTCCACACGAATGACATGACCAAGTGCAGTAACCCTTTGTAAATGAAAAACTGGGTCTCACATTCAAGCTTCATTTTAAGTCAAATTCCAAAGTACTTATAAATCAAACTCGCCGTTCCAAAGCTAATGAAACCCTCAAAATTGCATTTGGACAGTCTTTCTGAACTTTTGACCGAAGTCAACCGTTCAAGTTTCAAAAGCTCCAAAACATGGAAAGTTACATAGAATTTATACAAATAACCAAGTGACCAAACTATCAGTCTCAGGAAGTCATAAGTTACTTGGGATCACTATAAGAATGCTCTAAATGATGAAAAAAGGCAATAACACATAAATAACCTAAAGGATCATTATATAATCTCATCTCTTCCATCTCTTTTGAGTGGGGAAGATTCCAAATAAACCATCACCTTTTCTCTCCCTCTCCTCTACTCGGCCACTGTCTCCAACAAAGAAATTACCATGCTCAGCCCTTCTCCTTCATCTCTCTCTTATCCCAACCTATCTCTTATAAAACCACCAAAAATGGAGAGTTTCTCTCCTAAAATGAGTTTACATGTCTCCCCTTTCCATCTCTCTTCCTTGTTATCTCTTTATTTCATTCCTCTCGTATAAAACCATCGGCAATGACACTTCACATTCATACTATTTACAGAGATTGAGAAGTAATGATAAAAAATAGCAACAACCAGAAAATGAGGATGAAGTAACCAGAAAATGCGATGATCTTCAAGATTCAATGTGAATACTATAACACCTCAGAAATCAGACTTAGAAATTAAAGCAGAAAAATACTAGAAAACAGTGAACCACGGCAGGGTTCACAGATCATGAAAGGAACCACGGTTTGTCAACATGCCTGTGGTTCACACCCTCCCAGTAGTGGTGGACTACAGGACCCTTCACGGGCCATGGACTGCCATACAGAACGTGGGAAGACCAGTGAGAATCAAGCAGAACCAACAAAGCTCAAGCGCCAGACCATGGAGCCCTCGACGGGCCGTGGTAGGGCTCGTGGTTGGACCACCCAGAAACCAGTAGTCACTGGCCCAGTAACCACGACACGTACGACGAACTATAGTCCTAGTGATGGTCCGTAGTTGCGTCTGTTGTCCACCTCCGTCATATTTTAAGTGGGGTCATTTTGATCGTATCCCCTATGTGTTAGACCCCGAAACTACGTAGTTATGGTCAGTTTAAGCCTGGTAACTTAATAAGACCTTTCCCTTATCGATCATTCTCCAAAAAAATCACCAAACCTAGAGCAAAAAGAGAAGAGACAGTCGACCAAGCTCTCTTTAAGAACACAGCAAGTTTTCTTCAATTCCAGCCCCGAAATCAAAAGATTTCTCCATGAATTTCGTCACCAGGTATGTAGGATTTCACTAGTGGGTTCCTTTCTTCCACTGGATCCCTAGAATTCAGTCATATTCTTGATTTTCTATATCATGTTTAGACCTAGGGTTTCTACGACCTTGCAAAATTATAGTGAATTAGTTGTTATAGTATTCTTAATCAGATTATCATGTTTTCGTGAAATCGTTGTTTAGTTCTTTGCATGAAATTCAGAACCCTAGTTATGTAGATTATCCTAGTTTATGAATTACACTTGCTAGGTTAGTTAAACAGATATATATGCCTCAGATTTTGAATGTATCATTGTCAATACTTAAATGTTGCATTCTCAGTTAGCATGTCAGAAAATTGAGCTATCCAGTATATCTCAGTTATGTTATATTGTACACATTCCTAGTGGAAGTAGGATTAACACCGAGTTGGACTAGGGTTCAGCGTACCCATATAGTCCTAAAACTACGTGCCCCCGTAGAAGTATAATTCCCCTCTGTTGGGCAAAAAATTTAATGATCACGCCAGTTATGCCTTTATACCCCTGGCAAGGTATATTGGGTCCTCTCTGTCACACCCAGGGGTACACCCTAGATGTACATGGCGTACTTAACCCCGAAGGGGTTTCATACAAGCCCTTAGCATATCATAACATTAGATAATAGAAAAGTATGGAAATTTTTAAAAGTTTATCCATACAATAGAAGTCTTTTATAAAAGAAAGCGGAAGTTTATAACTCTTTGTCTCAAACCATCTAATACAACTTTGAATAACTCTTGGGACATAGCCCATACAATAATCTCAAAACATAAAGAAAATGCATAAAGGGAAAGGTGATCAAATCCTCGATGCTATGAGGACTCACCAAATATTCAACTCCTTGCACTTCTAGAAACATATCCTCAAGAAAGGAACTTAATGTCGCCAAGCCCTACATTTGGTAAGAATGTAGGCAAGAGTATGCGTTAGTACAAAAGTACTAAATATGATAGCTAGCATAACATCATAAGACCATAACATAAGGGTTAGTCAATATAAGACATAATCCATAAGCATAAGAGATACTTCATAATCATAAGCATAATCTCCAACATAGACATAATGTAAGCATTAATCATCACAAAGCATAGCCCATATACATAGTCAATAATTAAACCTTCATATCATAAGAAACCACTTCATACGTAACTTACATGTATACTTGTGCAATGCATGGATAGGATCCCATAATCCCATAGGTGCTAAGTATCCCTTTTGGTCATCATGATCATACTTACCATCTTAGGATCTCATCCTTAGCTTAATTCTCATAACCAAGGGAATCTCTCACCTTTAGTCAATCATAACATAACAAGGAAGGCAACTATAGCACAATCCTATCTAAGCATACATCTAATAAGAGAAACATTTCATGAGTCACCTCAAGGCAAGTTTGTGCCAAGCATGAACAAGACCCTATAATCTTACCCATGCTAAGCTAGACACTTTAGGTTCTTCATTCATCTTTATCATCTCATAGCTTCATAGACAAGGGGAACCACCTCTAGTCATGCATGTATTGAAGAGGACTATCAAGCTACAATCCAAACTAGTCATGCTCATGTTCATAAATGCAAGGGGAATCACCTCAAGGCATACATGTTTAGCTCATCTTAAAGGACAAATGGAATCACCTCAAGCCATACATATCATGAAATCATAAAGACAAGGGTAATCACCTTTAGTCATACATATTATGGAATCATAAAGACAGGGGGAATCACCTCTAGTCATACATATCAATGAATCAAATGTATTCGCCTCCATGTTCATTTTAAGGTGTAATGTAGGTATTCACCTCCACATCATCACAAAAGGATCATAGGTAATCGCCTCCATGATCAACATAAAGGCTAATGGGTAATCATTGCTTGCCTTAGGAGTCATACATAGATAAAGGGTAATCACCTCACACTCTCCATATCATGACATGGGTAATCACCCCATGTTTACCTAATTAGGAATAAGGGAACTCACCTCCCATTCCTATCATATAAAAGACTTTTAGGGGAATCACCACAACCTCATCCTATTTCGTAGTCCTAGGACTTAGATTCATTTTATGTGAGAATTGCCTTTCAACCTAGAATCATTCTATGTGAGAGAGAGCCTTTCATGTCATATCATATTCATGCATAATATCATATCTAGAATTCTACATTAGACATGGATATCATCATAACTCAAGTAATTTTATTACTTCATACATTCAAGCATTCATTAGGTAGATTAGGTGAGTATAAGCCTTTTACCACATTTCTACCTATTAGACTTCTATTCTCATATAGACTTTACTCTCAAAGCCTTAACATACACAATTCATCACATTGGCTTTACTCTCAAAACCCTAGTGATCAACATTCATGACTACAAGCCTTACACTCAAATCTTTACTTTTTACAATCATCATTCATACCTAGATTTCAAGGTGTTCTAATCACATTCCTTAATATATAGTGATTCTAGTCATAATTCATCATAAAGGTTCAACTTCAAGCTTTGCTAGTCATGATCCATCATATATACTATAATCTAATTCAATTCATGTCTACTTTCTTTTAATCTTGAACAATTACTATACACATCATCAATTTTAGAAGATCATCTCTAGTCTTCAATTTAACCTTTCATGGCATAAACCCATATAACTTCAATTTTATCAATTAACTAGGGTTAGCCATGGAAAACATATAATATCTTCATAATAACATAATTCAATACTAAATCAATCATAAAGAATTACTATCCACTCAACTGGAATCATACTAAACTCTACCCACAATATAGGAAGAAACCCTAGCTAGAATTGGATCATCTTCACAATTGGGGGAATTCTAGGGGGCTCCGTGGATGGAAGAATCCAAGGATGAATAATCTATTATACCTTGATTATAAAGCCCTCATAATTCTTGCAACAATGGAAGAATTTGACCTAGATTGCTTCTCGTCTTCTTCTTCTACTTCACTTTCTAGAGAGAGAATTTCTTGGAGGGAATTGGGTTCTTTGATGAATCTAAAATAATGATTTAGTTGACTTAGTTTAGGGGTCTAATAGGTTTATATAGGTGGTCTAATTACTAATAAAATGACCCTACCTAATCACTAATTAGTTCTAGAACCTTCCCTCAGCCCCTAACTTAAAAACTTAAAAACCAAAACTGCCCCAACCTACGAGACCCCAACCCACGAACCGTGGGTGGGTCTACGGACCGTACTGGTCCTTTGTGGGTGGAGTACTAAAGCCTGGTTTGAAGGCTTGACCCACGAACCTTCCCCACGGGGAGTGGGTGGACCCATGGGGTGTGAGTCCCCATCGTGGGTCACTACCTTGTAGGCAGATTTAGGGACTGTTTTGGGGTCCTCCTCAAGGACCTCTTTGGTTGGTCCTTGGGGAGTCGTACCTTGATGTTTAACTCCTAAACCCCTCATTCTAAGTATGGGAAGTCAATTCTACAACTCTAATCCACACGTAAAACTCTAGAACCTTTAAGTTAGGCTCTATTTAAGTCTACAAATTTCCGGAATGTTACAATATCTCCCACTTGGGATCATTCGTCCTCGAATGACGTTTCTAAACACCTCTTAAAGGAAACGACTCTAGACTAGCAGCTCATCATGCACACAACTCATCTAAATGCATACAAACAAAAGAGGAACTTCATCTCCAAGCTAAATATACTCAATGCACCACAAGGAAGTAGGAACTACATCTAACAACGTACGATGCAAGAAATTGTCATAACTAGTCATGTTCAAGGAGTAACTACCCTCTCCTAGTCATAACATGCTCAACATACTCTCATGAATCTCATATGCAATTTTACTCTCAAAAAGCATTTATTCAAAGAGGAATCTCTCAACTCCAAACTAAAGCATGATCATATATTCATCTCATGAAGTCAAATAGGCTACTCATACTCAATGCACTACAACATGAGGAACTAAATCATTTAAACTCATTTTCTTTTAGATCACAAGCTTTCATGAACATGCATCATATAAGGAAATCATGGGAACACATAAACACACAATAACCTTGCTAGCTAGGCACACCATCTCCCCCTTGGGAGTAAGCCTATACAAACTCTTCTAAACATCTTTTATCCCATAAAGACAACAATGAAGATCATTCATACTAAAGACAAAATCAAAATCTATCATATCAAGTCACAAAAGACCAAACAATACCGGAATCTAATAAAGAATGAAACACATACCGGTAGTCACATACGGAGGACACTCTTGTCCACCCCAAGCTTGGAGAGCATAGAGCCTATTTTTGCCTTGGAGTACTAGCATTTGAACCAATTGGACCGGATGAAGGGTAGGGTTGAGACCTTCGACGACTATCTCCCTCATTTCTAGCAACCTTAGGGCAATGCCTTATCTTTTGGCCTAACTCACCACACCCAAAACAAACATTAGAACCCGCTAAGCATTCACCCTCGTGCCTTCTATCACACTTACAACATCCCGGCAATCGAATTTCACTACTATCATCTTGAGACTTAGGGTTAGATACCCTCTTTTGGTTGAACTTAGGAGGGGTTGAGGGCTCTTGCCCGGGGAACTTTTGTCTAAACCTAGGGCGACCATGTCCATCGAACTCATCATCTAAGGACTTATCATCATCCAATCTATACCTCTTTTTCTCCCTAGATTCTTCCTTGAGTTTTGACTCCTCAATTTGTTGGGCGAAAACCATAAGATGTGAGATATCCATATCATCAATAAGCATTGTCGTATGACATTTCTTTCTACTAAGTCGGACACTCCCATCATGAAGTGATTCATCCTAGCCCTTGAATCCTCCACTAAAGTTGGAGCATACTTGGAGAGTTGAGTAAACTTTAGAGAACACTCTTCAACACTCATACCACCTTGCTTAAGGTTAATGAACTCTTGCATTATTGCCTCGCTCAACTCTAGGAGAAAGAACCTATCAAGGAACGTATCCTTAAACACCTCCCCCTCTATAGGACCTACTTCTACCGGCCTACTCTCCTTCTATTGACCATACCATATTTGTGCTACCCCTCTGAATTGGTAAGCGGCTAACTCCGCTTTCTCTACCAAAGTCACCCCCTTGATATCAAGAATTTTATAAACCTCATCTATAAACTCCTTAGGGTCCTCTTCCACTTAAGAGCCATAGAACTCCGGGGGTTTCATCTAAATAAACTCCCTCACTCTTAAAGACGCAAAATTCACATTAAGGTTCACTGGAGCTACAACCTCTCTACTGGCTTGCACCGTCATGGCTTGAGCCAATATTTGGAAAGCCAATCTTATCTCTGCATTCGACATAACCGAAGGATCAATTGGAGCTTGGGGAGGAACCTCATGATCCACATGTTCTTCCTCATTTCTCCTAGCATTTACCCTTGTATAAGCCTACCCTCAAAACCATAGGGAAAGGATTAGGAGAAGGGCCTACTAGAGCCAAACTTTATGGCACAACTTAGAAAATGAAAAAGTGAGATTTCCTAAACATACAATAGCCTCCTATTCATAAATGTGGCGCGCTTCACATTTATGAACGAGACTCTACTAGACGTTGTTTGAGACAATCCTACAACCATTCTAAACCTTGTGCTCTGATTAGCAAGTTTGTCATGACCCAAGGGTACACCCTAGATGTAACATAGTGTACTTGACCCCGAAGGGGTCTCATACAAGCCCTTAGCATATCATAACATAAGATACTAGAAAAGTATGTAAATTTTAAAAACATTATCCATACAATCAAAGTCTTGTATAAAAGCAAGCGGAAGTCTATAACTCTTTGTCTCAAACCATCAAATACAACTTTGAATAACTCCTGGGACTTAGCCCATACAATAGTCTCAAAACATAAAGCAAAGACATAAAGGGAAAGGTGATCATATCCTCGATGCTATGAGGACACACCAAATCTTCAACTCCTTGCACTTCTAGAAACCTATCCTCAAGAAAGGAACTTAATGTCACCAAGCCCTACATTTGGTAAGAATGTAGGCAAGAGTATGTGTTAGAACAAAAGTACTAAATATGATAGCTAGCACAACATCATAAGACCATAACATAAGGGTTATTCAATATAAGACATAATCCATAAGCATAAGAGACACATCATAATCATAAGCATAATTTCCAACATAGACATAATGTAAGCATTAATCATCATAAAGCATAGCCCATATACATTGTCAATAATTAAACCTTCATATCATAAGAAACCACTTCACATGTAACGTCCAAGTATACTTGTGCAATGCATGGATAGTATCTCATACACACTAAGTATCCCTTTTGGTCATCATGATCATACTTACCATCTTAGGATCTCATCCTTAGCTTAATTCTCATAACCAAGGGAATCTCTCACCTTTAGTCAATCATAACATAACAAGGAAGGCAATTATAGCACAATCCTATCTAAGCATACATCACAAAAGAGAAACACTTCATGAGTCACCTCAAGGCAAGCTTGTGCCATGCATGAACAAGACCAAATAATCCTACCCATGATAAGCTAGACACTTTAGGTTCTCCATTCATGTTTATCATCTTTTAGCCTCATAGACAAGGGGAATCACCTCTAGTCAAGCATGTATTGGAGGGGCCCATCAAGCTACATTACAAACTAGTCACGCTCATGCTCATAAATGCAAGGGGAATCACCTCAAGGCATACATGTTTACAGATCATGAAGGACAAGGGGAATCACCTCAAGCCATACAGATCATGAAATCATAAAGACAAGGGTAATCACCTCTAGTCATACATATCATGGAATCATATATACAAGGGGAATCACCTCTAGTCATACATATCAATGAATCATAGGTATTCTCCTCCATGTTCATTTTAAGGTGTAGTGTAGGTATTCGCCTCCAGATCATCACAAAAGGATCATAGGTAATTGCCTCCATGATCAACATAAATGCTAATGGGTAATCACCGCTTGCCTTGGGAGTCATACATATATAAAGGGTAATCACCTCACACTCCCCATATCATGACATGGGTAATCACCTCATGTTTAACTAATTAGGAATAAGGGAACTCACCTCACATTCCTATCATATAAAGGTCTTTTAGGGGAATCACCACAACCTCATCCCATTTCATAGTCCTAGGACTTAGATTCATTTTAGGTGAGAATGGCATTTCAACCTAGAATCATTATATGTGAGAGAGAGCCTTTCATGTCATATCATATTCATGCATAATACCGTATCTAGAATTCTACATTAGACATGGATATCATTATAACTCAAGTGATTCTATCACTTCATACATTCAAACATTCATTAGATATATTAGGTGAGTATAAGACTTTTACCACAATTCTACCTATTAGACTTCTATTCTCATATAGACT
>JAJOOR010039307.1:0-18095 GCA_036250505.1 Solanum acaule | reverse complement strand
TACTTCATATTCATTTTAAATTGTCGGATGTAACACAATTAAAATGAAATTACATAAAAACCCCTCATAGAACCTCATTATAAAGTCAACACAAAGTCATAGGCTCTTGTTTAACCTATCATTTTCCGAGTCGTTACAGAATATCCCACAGAGTTACTTTGTATTTTTATATACAAACAGAGTTATTATTGTAATTTCATACAATTGAGTTATTATTGTATTTTTGCACATAATTGAATTATTGCCTATTGTTTTAAAAGCTTTCCAGATATTGCATATTTTATTGTTGTTGAGTATCTTTAGTTTGAGTTGTGTATCATGAGTTAGAATTGAGTACCTTATTGTTGAGTTGATCCCCATTCCTCTGAGTTGAGTATCTTACTATTTAGTTGAGCCCTATTTTTTCTGAGTTGAGTTGAACTATGTTTCATCGAGTTGAATTGAGTTGAGAAGAGGTAAGTATGTTTCTTTTCCATCCGTTCAAGCTTATGTTTATGCTTTAGAATTTCCCTTACATGCTCGTACATTCCATGTGCTGAGTCATTTGGCCTGCATCGTGAAACGATGCAGATACAGGTATTCAGGATCACTAATAGGCGTTTCGTTGAGGTCATGTGATATTCAAGTCAGCTTTGGTGAGCCATCTTATATTTCGAAGGACTTCACCTTTATCTTATAATTAGTAGTTTTGAGATGTCGCGGGTCTTGTCTCAATATCCTTCTGTAGTAGTAGAGACTTCATAGATAGACATAGTAAGGAGTTTTTTGTATTTACTTTTATTTTGAGTATTGTACAGACTTTTAAAAAGGTTGAGTATTCGAGTTTATTGAATTTTTTCAGTTTAAATATTTTGTATGGTTGAGTTAGTCTTCCGCTTGTAGCCATCCAGGATGAGGGTTCTCTTGGGGACCAGCAATGGTTCTCGAGTGCCGGCCACGTCCAGGGTTTTGGCTCGGGTCGTGACAAACTTGGTATCAGAGCACAGAGTTCAAGTGTCCTAGGGTATCTATGAAGCCGTGTCAAGTAAGATCTTATTTATGGCTTTGAGGGCCCTATTTCTATGAATAAGTGACTACGGACATTTAGGAAAAGTTTCCATTCTTTCATACTCTTAATCATACAATAGAGCTATGTCATAAAGACTCATTCTAACTCGTGTGTTCTCATATCCATTCGACTACCCCTCATACTGGAGGTGGCTAAAAAGCAAAGTCAGTTCTTTATCAATGAGTTTCTCTTAGCAAAATCTTGAGGAAGTAATGAGACTCCAAAAGGGCTTGAGAGAAGCCAGGAGTGTGTTAATTGTTGAGTTTCAAAAGAATGCGCTCATGTTCATGTGAAATGTGCATTTTAGCTAAAAACGAGTTATACTCTCTTCTCTAAGTCTTGTTTCAGCTAAGATCTTTATGAGGAAGTATGTTTAGAGCTTGGGTAGTATTCTCATCCAAAAAGGTAGCATGAGTTACGAAATTATGAGTAGTAGTAGTGAAAGTGCCCATAGCTAGAGGAAAATATGTAGAGGTTCAGTAATTAAAGGAAATGAGATAGTGATGGGGAAAATTATGTTATTTCAATCATGCACCCAGTTAGTTATAGTGATGAGTTCCTTTATGAGTGAAATAAGGAATAATAATGTTGTAGAGTGTTCTTGACAGAAGGAAGAGGAATAGTTACTAGTCATGTTGAGATTGAGTATATTTTAACCAAAATAGAGTTGATGCCGATGTGCCATCGTGTTAGAGGAGACTAAATACATGTGTTGAATAAGAGACCAGAGTATTCGTGAAGTGGTAGATATAAGCTAGGCTTATGATTTGTTTGATAGGGTCATGATGTTCAGAAGGTTATAGAACTGATTAAGTAATGAGGTATAATAGGTAGGAAAATAGTACTTGAGTTGTGATAATGGGGATGTAGACCAGTTTAGAGATGATTGAATAGGTCCATAGCTTCCAAGTGTCGGCTTTAGACCTAAGGGGGAAATCATGATAAGATGAGAAATCAAGTCCAGTATTGAGAATAAGATTGTAATGAGCTCAAAAGAGTATGGGAGATATATTTTCAGAAGTCCTTTTAGTAGTTGAGTGATGTTAGAAGGAGAAGATTAATGTTCTCATCGTGATAATGATGGTGTGATAATTCCACCTAAGGTTATAAATGAGAAGGAAGAGGAGGATGAGGTTTTACTATGAGAAATAGTTAAATGAGATCCATGAGTTGGTTTCGAGTAGTAATACAGGAAATCCTAGTTAGTATGGCAAGGATGATGAGAGAATGAGAACTTCTTAGGTAGTTGGTTAGTAAGAGTCCATGGAGTTGTTAGAATACTAAGCTTGAATATGGTGTTGTTAAACATGAGATAGTTCTTGATATAAGCCCAATGTTGATTAAATGAGGTGGTACAGAGAAATGTTGTTAGGATGAGACTCCCTATAGAGAGGTATAGAACCCAAACCTTAGGATTTGGGTTAAGCTTGAATATAGTAAGAGTGTGTCGTTAGACTCATGCCTTGGTAAGAGAAGTCATGTACCTTTGAGGGAACTATGAGTTGCATCCAATGAGGTATGGTATAAGGAAAGAAGAGCAAAGTTAAGGAGTGTTGCTAAGCTTAATATTTAGCAGTCATATCACCCCAGGCATGGTATTCCTATTCTTACTTCATGCCTATATTTCATTCATTTCAAATAAGGTAACTTTAGAGAGAGTGCGACTATGTTCACAATAACATCGTTCATGATTTAGGTGTTATAGAAGGTCCCCACTCTTGGTACGAATCAGTTCAGCCTGTGTTAGTAGGCAAGTTCATGAGTCAGAGGAGATAGTGAGAGTAACCCTGTTCCATACCCAGTCCAGCTGTCATTCGAGGATGAATGATCCCAAGGGGGAGATAATGTAACACCCCAAGAATTTTTTTAGCTAAGACTCGAACCATACTTTGTTGTGAGTAAGATTTTACCAAAAAATTTAAAATTTTCTTAAGTATTAAGGTTAGGTCACTAGATATAGTACCTTGAGTTCCAAAAAGAACTAAAGAAAGTTCATTCAAGTCATTTCTAAGTTATTCTAAGTTTTGGGTCAACTTCAAATGACCATAACATTTAGCACAAGATAAGCTAGGAGACCCATAAGATGTCAAATGAAAGACTAAGCTAGGAGACCTATAAGATGTCAAATGAAAGACTAAGCTAGGAGACCCATAAGATGTCAAATGAAAGACCTATGAGTCCTCTTTCCAACGTCACCGAGTTTGCTAATTTTTGAGATCGGATGAGAGAGATATGGCTGTTTGAGTACAACCTCTCTAGATAAGGCCTTTCCATCCGAAATAAGGAGGGGTATTTTGATCGTTTCCTTACCCAATTAGCTTAGAACGAATTTTAGTAATATTTTGAGGACAAATCTGATTTGGGTCAGTTTTCATAAATCTAAATACGCATAGGGTTTTAGAAGAGAGTTAAAGAAGAGAAAACAAGAGAAAAGAGGAGAAAAAAGGGAAGGTTCAAGACGATCAAGATTCTTGCGATCTTCGAGGGGTTTTCGCCACCGATTTTATCCTAAGAGGTATGTGACTTCTTAGAGTGTTGGGTTCGTTCACCCACACGCCAATCATGTTATTTTTGGTGTAAATTCGTTCTTAAAGTTGAAGGATTTGAGTTCTTGAAGTGTATTCTTGAAATTCCTTTTCGTAATCTTGATTGTTGGGGCTTCGATGAGTTCTTGAGATAATCGTATGGATTTTGAGAGTTGTGTTTTAGTAGATTTTTGTGTACTTTGGTTACGTATTCGAATCTAAGTGACTGGGGAAGAAGTTGTTCGATTCTAGGTGAGTTAGGGTCAAAAATTAGAAAGAAAAGTTGTCGGGGTTTTCTGGGTTGGGGCCTGGCGCCCTGTGCCACTCAGTGCGCCAGGGTCGCCTTCCCCCACGCCCTCTCCGTCATTTTGCCCATCTAAGTTCCTTAAATGGGTACCTTCAAGCCCTATCGATTCTAAACACTATGAACTACTTCTAAACATCTAGAAATCATTCATAATGTGAATCATAACCTTGAATCCATAATTCAAATTCAAGGCTGAGTTAAGAGTCAAATCTTGCGAGTTCTTTTGAGAAAGTCCCTTTGAGTCTTTTGAGGAGTCTTCTACAATTTTTAATAACTTATTTCAAGAGTCAAGTAAGTGAGCATGAGCGTGAGAACAATGTATTCATGAGTCTACACTATCATTGAGATCCTTCATATCGTGAATCATAACTCTTGAATTCATAATTCAAATTCAAAAAAGATTTAAAGTACAGTTTAAGAAAGTCTTTGAGTTAAATCGTGAATCCTTGGAGATCAACTATTGATTTGAGCTAAAATTTGATGAAGTATGAGAATGAGAGGAGTCGTGTACATGAGTTTCATATTGTTAGGTAGACCCTTGAGTCAAGTCGTTCATTCCCATAATTCTGCATGAAATCCACAAGTTGAGTATCTTTGAGAGGAGTAGTATCTTCAAGTTCCAAGTCTTGAGTAAGTTCCTAATCCTTTTGAAATTATACTTGTTACCCATGAAGGTCCTTGAGTTGAGTGGTTTATGCCCATAATTCCGCATGAACCCTATGAGTCAAGTAGTCTTGAGATGAGAAGTATCATTGAGTCCTTGAGTTGAGTAGTCCATGCCCATAATTCCGCATGAACCCTATTTCGAGAAGTCTTTTACAATCGCTTTAAACTTGTTTTAAGACTTGAGCACCTAAGTTTGAGGAAGAGTAGAGTCAAGATTCAGTTTCTTTAAAATGATATATGGAAACTAAGTATTCCCAACAGTAAATGTTTTTACATTTAAGATGAGGGAAAACACCGATTTCCTAAAGAGTTTTGAGCAGTTTTGAGTACCATCTGTTTTAAGAGAATGATTTTTTAGTAATAATTTCAAATCACAGAAAGAGTTATGTTTTTAAACATATGAGCTAGTTATATTTTGGGAGTAGTATTGAGCACCGATATGGGGAAGAGTTCTAACAACTCAAAACCCCCATAAACCATATAGCCAACGTGGGTAGAAAAGGGTCATACTTTTTGGATGATTCCTTTATTGCTTTTTAGCATAGACTAGTGGATCCACTTAGTAGTAGGTTTTATACCCCGACAAAGTATAGGATAGTTCTGGCAACGTTGGCTAGACGTTGTAACATCACATAGCTCATAATGATGATTGTCGGTTAGAGAATCTCCCACAGAGTTACTTTATATTTTTATATACAAAAGAGTTATTATTGTATTTTCATACAATTGAGTTATTATTGTATTTTGCATACTATTGAATTATTACCTATTGTTTTAAAAGCTTTCCAGATATTGTGTCTTTTATTATTGTTGAGTATCTTGTGTTTGAGTTGTGTATCTTGAGTCAGAATTGAGTACCTTATTGTTGAGTTGATCCCCATTCCTCTGAGTTAAGTATCTTACTATTGAGTTGAGCCTTATTTTCTTTGAGTTGAGTTGAACTATGTTTCATCGAGTTGAATTGAGTTGAGTGAGTTGAGAAGAGGTAAGTATGTTTCTTTTCCTTCAGTTCAAGCTTATGTTTATGCTTTAGAATTCCCTTTACATGCTCGTACATTCAATGTACTGAGCCATTTGGCCTGCATCGTTTCATGATACAGATACATGTATTTAGGATCATCAACAGGCATTTCGTTGAGGTCATGTGATATAGTCAGCTTTGGTAAGCTTTCTTATATTCTGGAGGACTTCACCTTTATCTTACAGTAAGTAGTTTTGAGATGTCATGGGTCTTGTCTCGATATCCTTATGTAATAGTAGAGGCTTCATAGATAGTCAGAGTTAAGGAGTTTCTGTATTTACTTTTATTTTGAGTATTGTACAGACTTTTAAAAAGGTTGAGTATTCGAGTTTATTGAATTTATTTTAGTTTTAAGCTTTTGTATGCTTGAGTTAGTCTTCCGCTTGTAGTCAGCCAGGATGAGGGTTCTCTTGGAGACCATCAATGGTTCTCGAGTATCAGTCACGTCCAGGGTGTAGGCTTGGGTCGTGATAGCTGGTTTTTTGGGTTTAAGGGTACCAAAAACCAGTTTAACAAGCTTTGCTGGCTACAAGAGTATTATTTGTTAGTTGTCCTTCACCTTTCTCTGAACAACAGGAATTTAGAGTGTTGTAAGAAAGTGTTATCCATTTTTTGCTTTAAATTTTCAGCAGTTAGCTATCTTGTTTCACCACTTTACGCTCTTGACTATAAGTTTATAATTAGTTCTTGCTTCTAGGCCTTTAATTTTCTGATATATCCGACTTGTTTTATGATTTTGATAATTAGATAAAGTTTCATGACTATAAATAATTTACATATTATTTGTTGATATCTTGCCATTTTTTGTTTTTCGATGCTTTGTCATTTCTTGTCTATGTATACGGTCTGATTTCTGAACTAGGGAACTTGATCGCGCTTCGCGCGATTATTAAAGTAAGTCATATCATTTTCTCTTATTTTAATTATATTATTAAGATTGTTTTGAAATGATGATAGAAAATGAAGCTTATCAAATTTAGCATCTATTTAATGATGGATAGGTAAACCACTAAATTCCATTCAAAAATTCATCAAGTATAACTAAAAATGGGACATATTTTTTTTTTCCTGTCACGATGAATTTTTCTCAAAATTAATATGATTATTAGTAGTAGCACTTAGAGAAGTTGATATCAGATCATCAAGTATCAAATCTTGAACAACTCTATTTCTTCATATCAGACCATTTAGTGTCTTGCTCAAACTCTCAATGTCTGCAAACACATGTTGGATTCCAACTAAAGTCTTCTTTAAGCTTTGAAAATTTGAAAGGAATTAATGTGATAAGTACTCTTACGTCCATTTGCTACACTGCAAAATAAACTAATTATGATAAATTCTTATCCACTTGAAGTAAGAAAACTGATTCAAGGTTCTTAATACAAATATTTATCATATCATATTTTGTCGTTACACATCTAAATTATACAATATTAAGGAATATTGTCTAAGATCAAACAATAGTAATAGGTCAGAAGTTACACTAAACTTTCTATTTCTTACACTTATTTGTGTCTTCAACACTTATGTAAGATTAGATTTCTTCTTTTCCTACTCTTAGCCCCATCAAAGACATGTAGTTTTTCCTTAGAATCTTTCAAGCTACACAATAAGACAGACATCAATAGTGAATAGATACCTCTCTGGTTTGTAAGTTAATTAAAACACGTTTATTAAACATGTTCATTTTAAAACTCTAACAACAAAAGATAATTTGTTTTTTACTGACAGATTGCCCTGATATATCAAAACAACATGTGATTTGGGAATAAAGATTGCCAAAAGAATGGGCGTCAAAAGAGTACTAATTATGTAACGTGGGTACTTTTTTGTCAACAAAAATCATATCCAAGATCAACTCATCGTTTTTCTTCGAATAAATAGCATCCCACAGTCTACAAATCCTAATCCATATCATCAAATCACCTCCATCAATAACCAATCCTGAAAGAAAATAAAATTCTAATTAAAAGCAAGACAAATTAAGCAAGCTACAACATGAAAAAGATTCACTCTTACCTATATATAACACAAAAAATAGAGTATGAAAAATATCAAGAATTAATTAAATGCAATTATTCTAAGAAAAATGCACATTAAAATTTATTGTAATTACAAATGATGAAGATAAAGAAATGGTTCATTGGAAAACATAGAATAAGAATAGTGATAGAGAAATATTGAAGAATACACATGCAGAGGAGAAGACGGGACTGATAAGTCTTACTATTTCCAGATGTTTTGATGATCCTCACAAAAGCAGGGACCCGATCCTCTAAAGAGTGCTCTCATCCAGGGAAATGTGCTATACAACTGGAAAGCTATTGTGTCAGGGGTTGGTGAGGTCGTCAGCGTACTGAACCAATCAGAATGGATGAGGTTGTTTGTCCAAAGGTTAATAATTCTTTATGGTTGTTATATTCAACAACACAAACAACATATCAAATTATTCATTCAAAGAGATAAAATTCAAGCTTCAACAAAACAACAAGGGACCTCATAGACTAACGATTTGCTTTCTGGACATGTTGTTATTTTGATTGCTTGTATTTGTGCTTAACTTGTAGGATTCGTTTCACTTTGATAAGAAACGTTTCAAAACCTTGTGTGAATCATTGTAAGCACATAGTTGAGGGCAACTTTATGTCTTACGGAAAAGTCTATATTAATCGGTAATGATTAGTATAGTGGGCAATGCAGGCATTGCATAGACCCAATTAACTAATAGATTGTATTACTTAGTAGTGATATTAGGAGGTTAATCTCATTGTGTGGTTGTAAGCTGTGTTTCACTTTTGCTTGTGAAGATTAGTGAAAACGGTTTGAAAATCCTGTGAGACACGTCGTGGTTTTACTCCCTTGAGCAAGGAGGTTTCCACGTAAAGTATTGTCTTCTCTTTAATTTCTGTAAATACTTTCGAGCATCACAACTGTGTAAAGGACCTGGTCCCATCGTAGTTAGTGGACGCATACATTCCAACAAGTGGTATTAGAGCTGCAACTGCTCTATCTGGTTAAAACCAAGAGAAGAAAGATCCTGAAGGAATGGATGCTCCACCGAGTCTAGCAGAAGGACAGTCTACCACCTGTCAACCCCGCTTCAATGAACAATTCTATGGATGGTGGAACACACGGATGCATGATTACATCAATGTAGAAGACACTAAGTTGTGGGATGTGATACTTGATGGACTATACATTCCCACCAAAGATGTAAAAGAAGGAGAACTTACGAAAGTGATCCCAAAGACCAGAAGAGAATATGATGAGGCTGACCAAAAGAAAATAGAGAAGAACTATAAAGCCAAGAAGATGCTGGTTTGTGGGATTGGTCCAGATGAGTACAACAGGATTTCGGCTTGCGAGACTGCAAAAGAAATTTGGGACTGCTGAAAAGTAGCCCACGAAGGAACCACCTAAGTCAAGGAGTCTAAAGTAGACATGTTGACAACTCAGTACGAGAACTTCAGCATGAAGAAAGGAGAAACCATTCCTGAGATGCATACAAGATTCACTTCCATCACAAATGAACTAAGATGCCTTGGTGAACCCATTCACCCAAGCAAACAAGATCGAAATGTTCTCAGAGTTCTACCCAAATCCTGGGAAAGTAAAGTGAATGCAATCACTGAGGCAAGGGACCTAAAAGTGCTTACCATGGGTAATCTGATCGGAAATTTGTAGTCCTACGAGCTGAACAGGCAGCAGGGTTCATCGATGAAGGAGGGAAAATAGAGAAATCCATTGCATTAAAAATGGCTCAAAGTGATGGATCTGATGATGAGGATGAGATGGCTTATCTGACTAGGAGATTTTAGAAGATTGTCAAAAAGCATGGAGGATTCCAGAAAAGGGGAACCACCAGCAGATCGGCTACTGCAAATGATCTGTGTCACAAATGTGGAAAGCCTAGCCACTTCATGAGAGACTGTCAGAGCCAAAAGCAAGAAGTTCAGGGGTTTAAACCACGGCGAAGGGACCAGGTCCCTGACCATGACAAGAGGAAGGCTCACGCTAATCAAGTTGTAAAGAAAGCCTTTGCAGCACAGGGAAATGCCTCTAGTGATTTTGAGCAGGAAGAGGGTCATGATGTCTCCATGATGGTGGTGAAGGATGAAGAAATTGTCTTCAACTCCATATTCTCCTTGATGGAAAAATCCGATGAAGAGAATGAAAAAGATGAGGTAACTCTGTTTGATCTTAAAAGTGATTTAGACACCTTGTCGATTAAGAGACTGGGAAAACTTGTTGCAGTTCTTATTGATTTCGTAGATGAAATAACAAATGAAAATGCCATTTTAAGTGAAAAGTTGAGTATCTGTGAGGATTAGAAAATTGCCCTTGTGTTTCAAATGTCTGAAATGAATAATAGGGTGAGTATTCTAGAAACTGAGAGTCTGAAGCCTAGCAAGAAACCTGGTACCTCAAAGGGTGGATAAAGAAAACTCAGTAGTTTTGAGGTTGAACTAGAAAAAAGGTTGAAAGCTTCTGAGTCCAAACTAGTTGTTTTTCTTGAAAAGAATTCACAACTAGTGAGGGACTTAAGTCAGATCAAAGAAGAGCTAAACCATTCCCTGAAATGGATTGATTCATCTAAGATTCTTTCAAGCCTAGCTAATAAGAAGTTCAACAACAGAAAATACTTAGGGTGTAGAAAGATAGAACCTCCCTACAACCCTCACAGTAAATATGTCTCTGTCTCTGACAATCGCTTGTGTACCCATTGTGGAAGAAACGGTCACCTGAAGAAGAATTGTGAGTCTCTAAAAAGGGTAAAAGAAAATCAGAAGAACTTCTTTAAGTCGGGTAAAAGAAAAGTAGAAAAGAGGAAGGTACCTGATCCCAGTTACCATTTTAGCAAGAATACTTTGCCCCCATAGACAAGAAGGTTTCTCATTAAACCTTTTGACAGTTTTTGGGAACTCCATCTCAAGTGGGTTCCTAAATCTAATAAGTGATTCTTGTGCAGAAGAAAGGAAGCAGTCAATGCTGGTATATGGACAGTGGCTGCTCGAAGCATATGACGAGAGACACTTAAAAACTTCCTCTCTTTGAAAGCACACCAGGGCGGTGGTGTGTCATTTGGTGATGGGAAAAAAGGGCTCATTTTAGGTGTTGGGAAGATTGGGAGATCAATGAAGCACTCCATAGATAGTGTGTATTATGTGAGTGGCTTGAAATATAACTTGCTTAGTGTTTCACAAATATGTGATAAAGGGAATGAAGTAAGATTTGTGGCAGATTAATGTATAGTCACAAGTCTCACATCCAATAAAGTTCTTCTTACTGCCAAAAGAGCGAAGAACATGTATGTTGCAGACTTGGATTCTATAGAAGGAGACAATCTTACTTGTTTCAGTGCTCAATCTGAAAATACAAGTCTATGGCACAGAAGATTGGGTCACGTAGGCTCCTTATTGCTGGACAAATTGGTTGCAGGGGACCTGGTCCGTGGTCTCCCTAGGTTGAAGTTTACTGAAAATAAAATATGTGAGGCCTGCTAAAGGGCAAGCAAACAAGATCATCCTTCAAGGCAAATAAAGGTGTCACCACTTCTAGGCCACTAGAACCTATTCACATGGATCTGTGTGGACCAATGAAAATCCAAAGTAGAGGAGGGAAGAGATACATCCTGGTAATTATGGATGACTTCTCCAGATTCACGTGGAACATGTTCTTGAGATCAAAAGATGAAACAACTGGAACACTAATGACCTTTGCAAAGGGGATCGATTTGAAACTAAACTCCAAAATTACAAGCATCAGGTTAGATCATGGTACCAAGTTCAAAAATCCCCAAATCGAAGTCTTTTGCTCGGACCATTGAATCCACCATAAGTTCTCTACTCCAAGAACTCCTCAACAAAATGGGGTTGTTGAAAGGAATAACAGGACCTGGTAGACATTTCCAAAACAATGCTCATAGATTCTGGTCTTGCAATGAGCTTTTAGGCTGAAGCAGTGAATACAACTTGTTATGTCACCAACAGATGTTTAATCAGGTCAGTTCTTAAGAAATCTCCCTACAAACTGCTAAACGGAAAAAAGCCATCTCTTATTCATCTAAGGGTTTTTGGATGCAAGTGCTTTGTGTTGAACAACGACAAGGATGATCTTGAAAAATTTGATCCAAGAAGTGATGAGGGAATGTTTCTAGGATATTCCTCTTCAAGCAAAGCCTACAGGGTATACAACAAAAGGACCAAATGTGTGGAGGAGAGTGTACATGTATTTTTTGATAAATCAGGTGAGCTGATAAATCGAGAAGGAAAAGAGGATCTTGAATTTGAGGAGCTAATGCAGATTTAGAGGGATAACCAAGTTCGAGAAGCTGGTGATGAAGAGTCTGAACAACCTATGGAAGAACCTTGTTGCTCATGAAAGAGAGACTCGGAATGGAGAATCAAAAAGTGATGTCCAAGCTAATGAACCAAATGAGGAGACTACTAGAAAATCAGGATGGAAACATCAATCATCTCATCCTCTAGATAACTTGATTTCCCCTCTTGAATCTGGAATTCAAACTAGATCCAAGGCAAGAAATTTGGTTGCGTTCTTAGCTTTCATATCCACTCTTGAACCAAAGAACATCAAAGAAGCTCTGTTAGACGTTGATTGGGTGAACTCTATCCTAGAAGAGCTGCATCAGTTTGAGAGAAGCAAAGTATGGCACCTAGTCCCCATACCACTTAACAAAACCATCATTGGCACAAATTGGTGTTCAGAAATAAGCTAGATGAGCATGGAACAATCACAAGAAACAAGTCAAGATTGGTATTACAGGGCTATAGTCAAGAAGAAGGTATCGATTATGATGAGACCTTTGCACCTGCTGCAAAGATGGAAGCTATCAGAATACTGATAGCTTTTGCCACATACATGGGATTTAAGCTCTTCCAGATGGAGGTCAAGAGTGCCTTCCTAAATGGGTACTTGAAGGAGTAAGTCTATGTCAAGCAGCCTCAAGGGTTTGAAGATGTTAATCAGCCTAATCACGTGCTAAAGCTAGACAAAGCACTGTATGGCCTAAAGCAGGCACCTAGGGCCTGATACAAGTGATTGTCAAAATTCCTTCTTGAAAATGGGTTCAAAAGAGGAAAAATTGACAACACATTGTTCTTAAAGTCAAGAGGAAAGGAGCTCCTGGTAGTGCAAGTCTATGTAGACGATATTATCTTTGGAGCTACTACACATCCTCTGTGTGAAGAATTTGCAACCCTAATGAGTAGTGAATTTGAAATGAGCATGATGGGGGGAACTAACTTTTTTCTTAGGATTGCAAATCAAACAATCTCCCTAGGGTACATCAATTTGTCAGGAGAAGTATATCAAGGAATTGCTCAAGAATTTCAGTATGATAGAGGCCAAAATTATTGATACTCCAATGAGTACAAATGCAAAACTGGACAAAGATGAAGCTGTCATTAATGTAAATCAGACTATGTATAGAGGAATAATTGGATCTCTTCTTTACCTCACTGCAAGTCGACCTGATATAGTCTTCAGCGTGGGAATGTGTGCCAGGTTTCAAGCTGCTCCAAAAAAGTCACACCTGAAGGCAGCCAAGCAAATACTGAGATACTTGAAGGGAACATAGGACCTGGTCCTTTTCTATCCTTCTGACGACTCTTTTGATCTAATTAGTTATGTTGATGCTGATTATGCAAGGTTTCTTGTTGATCGAAAAAAACACCTCAGGGATGGCTCATTTTCTAGGGTCATCACTAATCTCATGGGGAACAAAGAAGCAGAATTCAGTATCTCTATCAACTGCTGAAGTTGAGTACGTGGTTGTTGCATCATGTTGTGCTCAACTCTTGTGGATCAAGCAACAGCTCAAAGATTTTGGTGTTCTCACAGATACCATTCCTCTCATATGCGACAATACAAGCGCAATAAACATGGCCAAAAATCATGTCCATCATAAGAGGACCAAACACATAGATGTGTGGCATCACTTCCTCAGAGACAAGGTTGATAAGAAAAACGTGGTGATGAGGTACTGCAAGATGGAGGACCAAGTGGTTGATATATTCACCAAGGTATTGGGCAAGGAAAGCTTCATCAATAACATATTGAGTTTGGGAATGCATAAAATCACCTGATGTCATAAGAAGTTTGCATGAAGCCTCTCATATGACTATGCTGGGGAGGACAGGTATCTATACATGTATTGCTTAACGTTTGTGAATTCACATCTGGTACCTTTACTGCAAGTATACACTTATGGCATATGGGCTGAAGGGAAGATCTAACCATAATAGGAAGGGCTATCTATAGAGAGGGACCTGGTCCTGCAAAAGGTTAGTATCACTTTTACTACACAGTTTTCTGTCAATGGTCACCGCCACATGTCTCCTCCCTATTTCTTGTGTCAGTTACATATGTCTTTTTAGTTTAAAAACCAAGAGTCACTACTGTTCAGGGACCTGATACCTTGTTAAATACACCCTTTTGAGAAAATTCAACACTCACAAAATTCTTTTCTACTTTCCTCGAATTCTCTTACTAAGTTGTCAATTGTTTTCTTCTTCTTGTTTGAGAAAATGTCAAACTCTTCTTCTTCCTCAAAATATTCTCTCCCAAGAAATCAAAAACCCCAGTTCATTCAATTTCTCAATTCATCCTCCTGAATGATCTCTGTTCACGCCAGTTTGTGGGGTTAGTGAGAGTGATGAATCTATCACACCCCACATTGAAGTGTTAGTATCTCCTGAAATCAACCTTGGGATGTCTTGCCTTGCTCTCTAACTCTGGTTCTATCAGACAAAGATTCAAAAAATTCTGAGGCCCAGTCAGTTGTGAATCCTACTCTTGAGATCGACTCTCATTGAAGATCTAGAAGTTGTGTCTCAACCAGGGGCTGTGTCGTCCACTATGTCTGTAAGGTTATTTGAAGGTGATTTGCCTGAGGGAAAAGGTATGGAATCCAACATACTAGCAGCGGCAGAGGAATTGGTGGTCGTACAAAGTTTGGCGTCTCTCAAAGGGGATACTAGTCAACACTCTTAGAACAAGAGTACAGATCACCGAAACTGGTCCCCCGTAGTGTTCAACCAGTGTTCGACCAAACTCCTGTGACCATGGGGGTTAGCAATGAAGAGGAAGATGAAGAAGAAATCCCTCTAAGTTGGTCTAGAAAAGGGGTTCGAGGGGCAAATGTGTCGACTACAATAGTCTTAAATCTTGCAACAACTCAAGTTGCACCTGAGACAAGACTTGAGGATGCGCCTACTGAGTCTGAAAGGAAAAGAAAATGAAAGGGAAAAGGAAAAATAGTGGAGTCTCACCCCAAATGAGACAAAAGAAAATATGCAACAAGAGAGGTGGTACAAAAATTAATGGGAGATGCTTTGGTGGGAAACGAAGTCCAAATAGAAAGAAATCATAGATGAAGAAGGATTTTTCGTGTGCCTATTGAGGAACCTACCTCACTTCCTCTAAACATAGGCTCAAGTAAAAAGAGTCTGAAGACATTGTTCGAACAATGGTGAAACGGAAGGCCGAGGTAGAAAATGAATGAGTCAAGGCTAAAGGGGTTCCTAAGACTGTGAAGAAATGACCTGTGAAAAAGGACAAGGTGACTAAAAAGGGGCCCTCTAAATCGAAATCCGGTAAGGGACCAGGTACGACCTCTCAGAAGCAAGTCGAGGGTAGAGAGTTGACAAGAGAAGAGCGTGTTGCCGAACTCGAAAATCAAAAGGTGCTCAACGGAAGGGTATTTGATCCGGACATTCTCACAGAACATAGTATGTCTACTCTTTTTTATTATATGCCCCTTCAAAGTTAGGAACACCTGTTTGAATGTCAAGCACCTTATTTACACGAGCCAGAAATGCGGGAATTTTATTATAAAATGGTGCTCCTCGATGATGGAGGTATTCAGACAACAGCTTGGGCAGTAAACATATCTCTGAATGAAGAGTTTACTCTGAATGAAGAAAGCTTGGAAATCATTTTGGGAGTTCCTTCAATAGGGATTTGGTCCATTGAAGGTTGCAAACCTTCCAGTGATTTTGTTTAAAGGGCTACCAAGTGTGGGGACATTAAGCGTGCTAGTCTACCCAAGAAGTTCCTAAAAGGAGAGTATCAATTAATGTTTGAGTTCATTAACCAGGTCCTAGTGCCCAGGAGTGAGAAGAGAACTGTAGCATCTGTGGCAGATCTGTTCTTCATGGAACAGTTGGATGAACTCGAGGTTATCAACCTTTCTGCGATTATGCTTGAACACATGCATAGGGTGATGACTTGGAAAAATGCTAAACATGGCATACCTAATGGGTAACTACTCAACCATGTGTTCGACCACTTTGGAGTACCTCTTGCAGGGAAGTACCTGGTACTGTGAAGCAGATGTTCTCTCCTGCAACCCTCCTTGAATGTGAATGTGCTGAAGGAAAGGTCAAGGGTAAGTCTCATGTGTCTGATCTTCTTGAGAAGTAAGAATCTCTCAAGTGGGAGCTAAATGATCTTACAGTAACTTTGAATGCAAATGAGGTTGAGATTGTATGACTTAAGGCTCAGATGCAGCAGCCTATTTCTAAGGGACCTGGTACCAGCTCTATGGGTAAGGAAGAAGTCGACAAATTGAGAGCTGAAAATGCCCAGCTGCTAAAGACAAATGCCTCACTCAGTGAGGAAGTTCAGGCTCTCAACAAGCAACTACTCCAGGCCCACGTCAATGTTAATAATCGCATGACCCCACTGTTGCAGTCCTTACCTCCTCCTCCCCTTCCGTCCTAAATAAGTCTTTCATTCAAGTTTAATATGTCTTTCAGTGTCTATGTTGGTTTCTCTTTTCAGTTCTTATGGCAAAGTGTACTATTTTGATCGAATCTTGTAGTCAGTATTAGTGATCTAATGATATCATCTCTTTTTTCCCTGACTAGTATACTTTTATCTTCTCTAATTTTGCTTACTTGCGCATGTACTGTGTGGCCCATGGCCCTGAATTCCTAACGTTTGCATGCAGCTTGTATATGCTTACTATTACTCCTTTTCAATGATGTCAAAAGGGAGAATTGATCGTAAATTGTTTGTGAAATTAGAGTATAGTGACAGGGGGAACTGATACAAGGGGAATATTGATAGGGGGAATGATGCACTTTGAATATATGCTAACTCATGTGAGTCAGTTGTTTGTCATCATCAAAAAGGGGGAAAATGATAAGTCTTACTATTTCCAGATGTTTTGATTATCCTCACAAATACAGAGACCCGATCATCTGCAGAGTGCTCTCGTCCATGGTAATGTGCTATACAACTGAAAAGTTGTCGTGTCAGGGGTTGGTGAGGTCGTCAGCGTACTGAACCAATCAAAATGAACGAGGTTGTTTGTCCAACGGTTAATAATTCTTTATGGTTGTTATATTCAACAAGACAAACAACATATCAAACTATTCATTCAAAGAGAGAAAATTCAAACTTCAACAAAACAACAAGGGAACTCATAGACTGACGATTCGCTTCCTGAACCTGTTGTTATTTTGATTACTTGTATTTGTGCTTAACTTGTAGGATTTGTTTCACTTTGATAAGAAACGTTTCAAAACCTTACGTGAATCATTATAAGCACATAGTTGAGGGCAACTTTGTGTCTTACGGAAAAGCCTATATTAATCAGTAAGAATTAGTATAATGGGCAATGAAGGCATTGCTTAGGCTCAGTTAAGTAATAGGTTGTATTACTTAGTATTGAGATTAGGAAGTTAATCTCATTGTGTGGTTGTAAACTATGTTTCGCTTTTGCTTGTGAAGATTAGTGAAAACAGTTTGAAAATCCTGTGAGACAGGTCGTGGTTTTACTCCCTTGAGCAAGGAGGTTTCCACGTAAAGTATTGTGTCTTCTCTTTAATTTCTGCATTTACTTTCGTGCATCACAACTGTGTAAAGGACCTGGTCCCATCGTAGTTAGTGCACACATACATTCCAACAGGGACGATTAAAATGCTTAATTGGAGTTTAATGTAGACATTCAATTAGCTACTACGTGGGTTGCAGGTTATTTGGGCTTTTATTGGTTTGTTCTTGTCTTAAAGATATGATTGATTACTCATACGTGGGGATTTATTTTGTGTGGTTTTTTAAAGTTATTTAATGAATAGATAATGTATTTTTTATATAAAAAATCTCAAAAATAAGAAAAAAGATAAATGTCAATGGTGGCTTTAGAGGCATGCCACATCACTTCTCCTACATCTAGCTTTATATCTATAGATATATAGATTTATTTTTTGGTAAAGTATCATTTGGTAGAGTGTATAAATATAATGATAAATAGAGTGTATTAGGAATATTTGCATTAGTAATGTTCATATTAGTTATACTTGCATTAATTATATATAAAAGGTTCTTATGCACGGTTTGATTTGGTATATTAAAAATAACATACATTGCATAAAAATCTACCAAATGACCCTTAAATACTATACATGTGTCCCTTCGCTTATTTAATGGACCCAACTTCTATACATAAGTTTTTTTTTTTTTTTTTTTTGGGTCGGGGAGGGGGGGGGGGGGGGGGGGGTT
>JAJOOR010039306.1:0-12181 GCA_036250505.1 Solanum acaule | reverse complement strand
CATTATCATTCACATTATACTCCTCATCATCAACACACTTTAAACATGATGCTAGCATTGAGGATTTCATACATAACCTTCATAGCATAACTTCATAAACATATGCATCATAATCATAAATTCACTTCACATCTATTGCCTTCAAGGTCATGATCTCAACATGCATAGATAGACAAGAAGTAAACACTGCCACTATAGACTAGAAGTTAGATCAACTTACCAATTCTCCAAGTCATGATCACCATGAATCAATCCTCAACAATTCATAATCAATTGAGATAGATAGTAATAGGAGTCAACAATGTAATTCAATAACATAAACATAATCTAAGTACAATCCCATAAACATAGGGATCAACCCATAACTTTGCCCATAAGGCCATAATTCTCAACTCATCAATACACCAACAATTCAACATGAATAAGTATAGATAATCATAGGCAACATCAATACAATCTAATCTAAACATAATTTCACCAATAGAAATCATATTCACAAAGACCCACATAATAGGCCAATTTTTGAGAATTTGGGGATCATGGGTTCTTCATGAATTCCTTTGAAAACTATCTTAAAAACCCTAGTTCCACATTAATTCATCAATAGAATGATGTAGAAAATCATTTGACAAAGAACCCTTGGTTAGATTGAAAATTGGGAATTTTGGTCTTTGAATCACTTTTGAAAATCTTTGATAGAACTCCTTGAATGAGAGGTTATTCAAGAATCAAGTGTTACCATACCTTAATTATTGAAGACCCATTAAATTGAAGAAGAAATCAGTTGAAAACCCATCTTCTACCTTGAGTTTCATCAAGGTCTTCAATGGAGTTTTTGAGAGAATCTATTTTTGAGATAAAAGGGTCAATTGAAGAATGGGGTTTAATTCTAGGCATTTGGGGATTTAACCAACTTAAAATACCCTAAAATAGGTATAATAACTGTTTATAATAATTCCCCAAAGTACCCAAACTACCCTTCACTTAGTTGGACCTTTTAAATAAGTCAAACTTCAGTTCTATTTTCGCAGATTTCGTCGGGAAACAAGTTCACGACGTGGAGCTATTCCCGCAAGTTTCTGGAAATTAAATTTTGAGACAGTAGTGTCCGCAACGCGGACCAAACTCTTTGTCCATAGGTGGAGCAGGTCTGCGACGCGGAGCCACTCCCTCCATGCACAACTTCAAGCTGCCTTGGCAACTTGTTTGGCCAAGGGTTGGGGTCCTCCTCGGGGACCCTTAGGATGGTCCCGGGGAGTCGTACCCAAACATTTTTACCCTAAAAACATTTATTAAGACACTAGGGTGATATCCACTGATTTTAGACTCCAAACAACACATAAAACACATGAACAACATACTAGAACACACCAACACGTAAAAGGCTAGTTTCTGAATATCTTGGTCGTCCCTTGACGTTTGGCTTCCAAACTCTTTAAAACTAACTTAAAAGGCTATTCTTTATTACTTTAACAAGTTATTAATTCATAAAACCCATGTGAGGCTCTACTTTATCCTACTTCATTTTGAGGGGTGTTACAATTGCCTTTCTGCATTTTCCTTTAGCAACTTCAAGCTCTGTAACTTTGGGCGATATGGCACTGCCTTGCGGATCCGTTTGGTGACTCGTAGACTGCTCCTTTATATTGCCTATTTGATTTTGTCCTTCAGAGCTTGGTACACTGGAACTTTGGGATAGACTAAGGCTATTTGGCGACTCGCCCAATGGCTTAGGCGATCCTCAGACCTTCTTTTCTTCGTTCTTTCGGCTGCCTTGTTCCTTTTTGGTCCATAGTGTTTATGCTTTGTCCCTAAGTTCAAATACCTGAAATTCGAGTATTTACATCAGTTATTGAGACAAAATATGCATTTGAGGACACTAAATCCATTAAAATAAAGCCCTAAATGAGTCCAAATCGTGGACTCATCAACCCTCACCGACGGTCAGACCTTCGGTACGTACGTCTAACCATGGACCGTACTGGTCGACCGTGGGTGGGATTAGAGACTATAAAGATTTGGGCCTTAACAATGGAACCCCACCTATGGTCTGTGGGTGCTTCCGTTGGTCTAGCACCATATTTTCTGAAAACTAGGATTTTCTTCATTTTGAGATCTGAGGTGTTACATTATCTCCCACTTGGGAACATTCGTCCTTAAATGAAGTCTAAGCTAGCTGAGTATGGAGGGAAGGATCTGCAATCCCTACCACTAAGTATAAGAAACTGATATCTAATTGAATTGAGTTCCAAGAACATGTAAATATGCTGAAAATGCAAGAATAGCTGAAGGTACAAGATACTAAGATTGAATATGCGCAAAACTAAATTGAGGGACTGGAGAGGAACTATTACCTCAAGTTAAAAAGGAATCGAAAGGAAAAAGATGAGGATACTTGGTCTTCATGGCTGCTTTTGCTTACCAAGTAGCTCCCTCTACGGACTGGCTCCTCCACAAAACCTTCACTAAAGCAATTTCTTTATTTCTCAACCTACGAACCTGACAGTCAAGAATCTCAACTGGGTCCTCTTCGTAAATGAGACTATCCTTCACAGGCACACTCTCTAATGGTACTATAGATGCTGGATCACCCACACACTTCTTCAACAAGGAAATGCGAAAGACTAGATGGACTGATGCTAGGTCTGCTGGCAACTCTAACTCATATGCCACATTTCCAACCCTTTTAAGGATTTTGAAAGGACCTACGTATCTCGGACTGAGCTTCTTTTTCTTTTCAAATCTCATCACCCCCTTCATAGGTGACACCTTCAGGAAAACCCAATCATTGATTTTGAACTCTAAGTCCCTTCTCCTCACATCTGCGTAGGATTTCTGATGACTCTGAGCTATTTTTAGTTTGTCTCTGATGATCTAAACTTTTTCCATGGCTTCATAAACCGAATTTGGCCCAATCAATATTGCTTCACTTACTTCAAACCAACCAATTGAAGATCTACATCTACACCCATATAATGACTCATAAGGAGCCATCTGAATACTAGAATGGTAACTAGTGTTGTAGGCAAATTCTATAAGAGCAAGCTGATCATCCCAACTACCTTCAAAATTGATCACGCAAGCTCTCAACATGTCCTCTAGGGTGTGAATGGTACGCTCTGCCTGACCATCTATCTATGGATGAAATATTGTGCTGAGACTTAACCAAGTACCAAGAGTTTTCTAAATGATTTCCTGAAACGAGAGGTAAACTGAACCTCTATCTGAGATATAGACAAAGGAACCCCAAGCAACCTAAATATCTCATGGGTGTAGAGTTTATCATAGTCTTCAGCTGAATCTATAGTCTTGATAGCCAAGAAGTGAGCAGACTTAGTAATTGTGTCTGCTATTACCCAAATGAAGTCATGCTGCCTGCGAGTATGCGGTAAACCCGTAATGAAGTCCATGTTTATCACTTCCCACTTCCATGTAGGAATGTTAATCTCTTGAGTCATACCTTTTGGTTTCTGATGTTCTACCTTAACATGTTGGCAATTTGGACACTTGGCCACAAAATCTGATATGTCCCTTTTCATGCCGTTCCACCAGAAGACTTCCCGTAGGTCACAGTACATCTTAGTGGCACCTGGATGGATGGAATACTAGGAGTTATAAGCTTTTGCAAGAATCTGCTGCCTGAACTCACTCACATTAGGGACACATAGATGACCCTGGTCACGAAGCACACCATCTCCCCCTTGGGAGAAAACCTGGACTTTCTGCAGGTGAAATGCACCTTTTAACTTAAATAATATAGGATCACTATCCTGTTTTCCTTAAACTCTGCTACCAATGAAGATTTAGATCTATTCTGAACTATCACTCCACCCTCTGACATGTCCGTAAGACAAATTCCTAAGCGAGCAAGCCGGTGAACATCTTTTACTAATTCCTTCCTTTCTTCCTCAACATGTGCTACATTACCCATAGATAATCTACTAAGAGTATCATCTACTACATTGGCCTTACTGGGATGGTAAAACACATTCATATCATAATCTTTGAGGAATTCAAGCCATCTCCCCTTACAAAGATTCAAATCTTACTAGGTGAACACATACTGGAGGCTCTTATGATTTGTGAACACATCTACGTGAATACCATACCAGTAATTTCTCCAAATCTTTAGGGAAAATACTATGGATGCAAGCTCCAGGTCATGAGTTGGGTATTTCTTCTCATGTTCATTAAGCTCTCTAGAACCATAAGCTATGACCTTACCTAGTTGCGTCAATACACAACCTATGCCAACCCTGGATACATCACAATAAATCACATAATCATCTAAAACCATCTGGTAAAGTCAAGAAAAAAGTTGTAGTCAACCTAGTCTTTAATTCTGCAAAGCTTTTCTCACACTCATCTGACCACTGAAACTTAACATTTTTCTGAGTCAACTTGGTCAATGGGGAATCTATGGATGAAAATCCTTTAATAAATCTCCTATAATAACCAGCCAAACCCAAGAAAATTCTGATATATGTTAGAGAGGTGGGTATGGCCACTACTTCACTGCATCTATTTTCTGGGAATCCACTCAGATTCCTTCACTAGATACCATATGACCAAGGAAAGCGGCAGACTATAACCAGAATTCACAATTGCTGAACTTAGCGAATAACTGGCAATCTTTGAGAGTTTGGAGGACCTCTCTCAGATGAGTTGCATGCTCTTCCTCACTACGTGAATAAATGAGGATATCATCAATAAAGATAATAACGAATAAGTCAAAATACTGTTTGAACCCCCTGTTCATTAAGTCCGTGAAAGTTGCAAGTGCATTTTTTAGTCCAACAGCCATAACTACAACTTCATAATGACCATACCAAGTTCTAAAGGCTGTCTTCGGAATGTTACTATCTTTGACTCTAAGCTAATGATAGCCAGATTTGAGGTTGATCTTAGAAAAGAAACTACCTCCCTAAAGTTGGTCAAACAAGGTAAGTCATCAATCTTGGGATGGGATACTTATTCTTGATTGTGACTTTGTTCAACTGCCGATAGTCAATGCACATTCTAAGAGAACTATCTTTCTTTTTCACGAACAACACTGGAGCACCCCATGGAGAGATACTGGTTTGATAAAAACCTTATCTAGAAGGTCTTGCAACTGTTCTTTCAATTCCTTAAGCTCAATTGGAGCCATTCTCTAAGGAAAAATTGAAATGGGCTGGGTATCTGGAAGGAGATCTATTTCAAAGTCGATTTCCCTTTAGGAAGGAACTCAGAGTAGATCTTCTAGGAACACTTCTGGAAACTAATTTACTACCGGGACTGACTCAAGAGTTATGTTTCAGAGTTTGAATCCTTAACTCGAATAAGATGATAAATATACCCTTTAGAAATCATCTTTCTTGCCTTAAGGTAAGAAATGAATCGACCTACAAGCAATGAGCTACTACCCTTCCATCCTAAGACTGGATCATTTGGAAACTGAAATAGAACGATCCTAGTTCTACAATTAACTGAGGCAGAACATGAATGTAACCAATCCATGCCTAGAATGATATCAAAATCTGCCATTTCTAACACTACAAGATCTGTTGAGGTGACTTTCTAAGAGACTGTGAAAGGCAATTTATGTATACCAGTCTAGCTATAACTGGGTCACCAACTGGAGTAGAGACTGAGAAGGGTTTTGAAAGAGTTTCTGGACTGACACTAAAGTTTACTGCTATATAGGGAGTTGCAAAAGACAGTGTAGACCCTGGATCTAACAATGCATAAACATCTAAATGAAAGACTCGTACCATCCCAATGACTACATCAGGAGAATCTTCCTAGTCCTGGCGAGCCTTAAGAGCATACAACCTTTTCTGGTGCTGACTGCCACCTATATTAGATGAAACACCCTGTTGAGTTGGGCATCCCTTTGGTGTTGCTGGACTGGTTGACTAAGGCCTCTTATTATTACCTCCTTACCCTTGCCTGGAAGAATCACAATCTTTCAACCTATGGCCAGACTAACCATACCCAAATCATCCTTCCTTTCCTGCAAGACACTCTCCCGGACGGTTCTTACCACATTCTAGACAAGTTGGAAAAGTCCTATTACCTTAAGCACTCCCCTGAGACATAGAGTCTGATTCCCTACCTTTCTGATCCTGTCGAAACCTGGGGGTAGGAGCACTAGTTCATGAAGGTACTGGGGTTGTAGACCTCAGTTGAAACTGTGAGCGATTTCCACCACTCGATTTCTACTAATAGTAATCATAATTACCTATTTTATCCTTTTTGTTGTCCTTAGCCAATTCCCTAAGCTTGTCTCTCTCAACTTGCTGAGCATGAGTCAGAAGCCTAGAGATATTCATATTTTCTAGCAACATAGCATTCCTACACTCTATTTTCACCAAGTTGAATACCCAAAGTAGAAACTTACACATTTGTCCCCTCAAATCAGCAACCATATATGGAGCATACTTGGAGAGCTAAGCAAACTTCAGCCCGTACTCTTGTATTGCCATGGTACCTTGTCTCAAATTCATGAACTCTTGTGCCTTAGCTTCTCTCAACTCCCTTGGGAAGAACCTGTCTAAAAAAGCTCCAGTAAAACACTCCTAAGTCATATGAACTGCATCCGTACCCCATTTTATTTCAACTGAGCAAAACCAAATGTGAGTTGCATCCTTAAGCTGGTAGGATGCCAACTCTACCCTATCATTACCAGTCGCTTGCATCACCCCAAATATTTTCATACCCTCATCAGTAATGTTTTGTGGGTCCTCACCAACCTGCGACCCTAGAAACTCAGGCAGATTCATCCGAACAAAATCTCAAACTCTAGCTACCACTGATCCACTATTAGTGTTGGTCAGTACTGGGACTTGCTGGTTGTTCTGATTGGCCACAGTCTGAGCCAAAATCTGGATCACCTTCCAAAATTTAACGTTACTGACCTCATGGTCTGGGATTGGAGAAGTTGCATTAGCCTTGCGGGTATTAGCTTTCCTTGCATAAGCTCTATGAGGAGGCATGATCTGAAATGCATAACGACGAATTAGAAGGAAGATCATACCTACGCATGATAAGAATAATAAGAAACTAAAGTGTTTTCCTAAAACACTTCGTAGCCTTCCTCTCATTAGATGTGGTGCACTTTACACCAATGAAAGAGACTCTACTTAGTGCGGCTTTTCAGATATCCTAGGACTCTAAAACCTAATTCTAGGATACAAAGCTTGTCACGCCCAGAGGCTCCCCCTTGACATAAACACGGGAGCTAGGATCACGAGTGACCCAAAGCTAACCCTGAGCTGGCATATCATAAGAATACTGATAATAACTTAATAAAATATTAACTACGCGGAAGCTTAAAACAATAGTTAACTCAAATATGGGGAATACCGAATTGATCTAAATATAAAGATACTAAGAGTTTAGTGATAATGATCAATCACTCAAAAGCTAACGCTGAATCTAATACAATGTATTAAAAAGACTCTAACTGACTAGAGTTGCTGGGACATGCCCCCAGCTAACCCTAGCAAAATTGAAAACTTAAATAAAAGACTGAATCTGAAAAACATGTCTATTGTCCTCAAAGTATGAGGATTCACCACTGAAGCTGCTGAATACAGATCAGGAATCAATCTATGTGTGATCTAGATGATGAGTACCTAAAACTACATTATGAAAGGATGTAGTGAAGAATATGCGTAAGTACTTGGAATGTATTGAGACTGCAGGATATGGATGATAGATAAACAAATATAACTGAGCAATAGCATAATCTGAACAAAATGCTAGTACTGAGATATACTAAAAATTGAGATAAATGCAATGACCAAGCACTTATTATGAATTTAACATGCTGAGACTGGATGCTAAAGTTTAACTGAAAACTTGGTCAAATGCACTAGAGTCTGACTGTGGGAGTTACTATTAACCGACATAAAACCACGTGAGCTAAACGTGGAGTCCGATGTATACAGCCCATTGAGAGGACCCAATATACCTTGCTAGGGGTACAAAGGAATGGCTGGCGTGATAACTAAATTTAATGCCCATAGAGGGGACTTATAAACCTACGGGGGCACGTAGTTCTAGGACTATGAGGGTATTTTGAATCCTTGTCCAACTCGGTGCTAAGCCTACTCCCAACTGGAAATGTGTATAACATAACTTAACTGAAATACTGGATTTTCTCAATATTTTGACATGCTAACTGAGAATGCAACATTTTAAGGTTCTGAGATTTATGCAGGGACGTAAGCAATGATTCCACAAAAACATAATAATCGGATTAAGAATACTATAACAACTAAATTACAACCAATTTCTAAGGTTTTCGAAACCTTAGGTCTAAGCAAGAAAGAACAAATCAAGAATCTGACTGAATTCTAGGGACTTAGTGGATGAAAGGAACCCACTAGTGAATTCCCACATACCTGGTGATAAAATTCACTGAGAAATCTTTCGATTTCGGGGCTGGAACTGAAGAAAACTTGTTGCGTTCTTGGAATGGTTTGGTCGACTATTATTTCCTCTTTTTCTCTAACTTTTGATGATTTTTTTGAGAATAATTATTCTGGGTAAGTTCTGACTAAGTTACTAGGCTTAAACTGAGTAAAACGATGTAGTTTAAGTTCCCAACACATAGGGTAAAGGACCAAAATGCCCCTGACTTAAATATGATGAAGCCCATCCACGAAGGGAATGATGGTCCGTCATTTGGACTATTGGCCGTCGTTTGGGTTTGTCATTCATGATCTGTCCGATAAGGCTTCACTAAAATGAGGTTCCTTTTACTCGGAGATGGGATTTTATCAAACTCGGTGGCGTTGAAAGATGATTGAAAGATGATTTAATTATCTTTAATTTGATAGATTATGGGCCACATAACTCCTTTTGTGCTAAGAGTTATAACCGTTTGAAGTTGACCCAACAACAATTTCCCTCTAACTGGCTACTGACCCTCACCTATGGTCAGACCTACGGTCTGTAGGTCCAACCTTGGACCGTACCGATCGACCATGGTTGTGATCAGAGACTATAAAGATGTGGGCCTTAACGACGGAACCCCACCTACGGTCTGTGGTCCTACGTATGATCCGTGGGCGATTCCGTTGGTACTGGCACCAGATTTTCTAAAAACTAGGATTTTCTTTGTTTGGCGATTTGAGGTGTTACAATAATTGGTAAATCTGATGAGAAAGAAATGATTAGTGAAAAAGGTATTCAATGGTAGCTACAAAGAGATGAAAAACCCTCTTTCAAATAATGTGACTTGAAAAAATAAATAAAAAGTGAAACGTTCTTGATGAGATGAAATTACTTGTGAAATAATTGTTGAAGAGAGGGCTGAAAAAAGAAGAAGAAAATAATGGGTGATGAAGTCTAAGAGTGTAAAGTGCTTAGGGAAGTGTAAGTCACTATTATATAGTTTTCCTACCCATCCCCTAGCCTATATTACAACTCGTTAATGTCCTATTTGATTCTATTCGAGCATGCTTAACTAGTGGAGATGTACATAATAGGCAATCCTATGGTTCTTTGTGCATACATGTGAATTTTATTTGTGAGTGTGGGAGTTGTTCTTTGATGCTAAGTTCTTAATTTATATTCAATCTTTTGAATTGAGTGTGTGGACTATTTATTCTTGTGAGGGCACTTGTTTCATGAGAGATAGGTGGTGATGTTATTAACTTTCTTTGACAAGAGTAGGTGAGCAATCTTAAATTTGATGAGTTTGGTGCCTTTCCATGAGGTTAGGAGGTTAGAGGTTTGTTGATTATTTGTGGATCTTTCATAGTGATCGAAAAGTGTACTTGATGTTGTGAAATTTTTATATGACCTTATTGTTTGTATCAACCGAAGTGATAGCATCCCCAGTTTAGTTTTTATTTTAGATGAGCTTTAATTCTTGCTCGGCGACAAGCAAAAGTTAATAATAGGGTGTTAATGTAAGGACAAAAATGTATATTATTAATCATTATTGGTCTCACATTTATTATTTTTATTTGTATTTTTGAGCATGAATTTTATGGATTGTGCTTAATAATATATTTTATTTGTAGGATTAAATCGAGGTGAAGATGAAAAAGTTTGGAGCTAAAATGAATTAAAGATGGAAGGTTATAGAAGGAAACATAATATATAAGTTGAAATTGCAATTTCAATTGCAAATATGCCACGTGGAAGCCATCAAAGGCACCAACAGAAAATTGTGAAGGCGGTGAAAATTTCCAGAGAATACGCATACAACACGGAACCCATTCCTTTTGGTTTTTGGTTTCCAATTTGTTTTAGACTTAATTTTTTTTATTTAGGGTTTACTAGATCTATAGATATTCCATAAGAATAATTTTTGGAAGATCATCATATTTTGTAGTAGAGAGCCGTCATACTTTTTAGGATTCTTTTCTACTTTTTTTTTTTTTTTGACATTAGTAGCTAAAGACTCTTTTTCTGGGGCTGCTGTTATGAATGATTGTTGAACATTGATTTCATTTGGATGAATTTGGTTATCATATAAATTATTCTTATATTTTTGTTTTAGTATTTCATGTTTGATCACCATTGAGATGATTTCATTGTCTATTTTTGAACTCGAGAGACAAATAAGTAGATATACTGGAGAATATAAGGAGAAGGATCTTTCTTGCATAACATTTGTTTAGATTAGTAATCATGATTAACACTTGGGCGAACATCGCGCTTGTTTACGAAACAAGATGGAATATAAATGCTCTCTAGTTAAGTCTGTATATCCATGCTCAACGATGTAGTTACACAGTCAACTAAGGTAGGTGGTTAGAGGTCAAGAGATCTTGATCATTATATCAACCTTGTAAATCAGTAATTTGATAACCTAATGAAATCCATGTAAGAGATACGATACATAAATTCTTAGTATGTTGAAACCTTGGAATTGCCCCAATCTTGCAAGTAAATCTTATTATTTAATTCTCACATTCTTTTTTTTAGAAATAAAAACGAAATTCTTTTGGCATACTTGAATAAACAATTATATTAGCATAATGTAGTAAAATAGTTAACCGACATGTCATTTGGGTTCGATAATCCGGCTCTTTTAGAGTCACTAAATTACTTGTGTTGTAACGACCCAAGAGCACCCCCTAGTCGTTACCAGCGTATTTGACCTCGAAGAGGTCTTATACGAGCCGTTAGCATTCATCATAGCATGTATCATAGAATAAAAACACGGAAAATTTAAAACTTTTACTTTGGAAGTTAAACTTCACTTCATATATGAAAAATGGAATCTAACTTCGTCAAAATGTACCATCTAGACATAGAAGTATCGAAAATGGGACTTAGCCCTTACATCAATAGACATAGGGTCTTGTCCTCGGACTTGAGGACTCACCAACTTGGGGAAGCAACTCCAAGTGTCTTGAGAAGTAAGCTTGAATCCTCAACAGCCCGAACCTAAATGTTTGGGGAAAAAGGAGAAAATATGGGTTAGTACAACACACGTACTAAGTATGGCTACTATGCATAAAAACCATTGAAACATGCATAAAAGGACATTTTAGTCAAAACATGTTTTTTACCAAGTAAATCCAATATGCACACAAAGTAAGCATCACAGTACAAACCAACATAATATCATCCCAACACCTAGACAACCCGTGATTCCCTCCCCGAAAGAGGGATAGTCGTTAGGTCATGAATGGAATGCGAGGAAGAGAGATAAGCAGTTGGCGGGGACCATCCGTAAGTAATACTAGTGCAATGCAAGGAATAGAATCCCATAACCCTATTCAAAGCCAAGTATCGCATTAAGCAACCTACTTCATGCATACATTCATAAGATCATACTTCATCATAACTTACCATATTCATAATGATCATACATAACATAGCTTCAACATACATAAGTCATAATCATCATAATCATAAGAGAACACTATTACAATCATCCCTTAGGATCCCACAAGTGCAATGTGCAAGAGAAGTCCCATACCCTCCCTTACACTATGTAGAAGCCCTTAAGAAAGCCCTAGTAAGAGTTCACACCTTTCATACCTTCATTTACTTTTACATTAGGGGAATATTTCAATAAGCGACATAGACCATGAGAGCTACATGGAATCCGGTGTTCTACTCCCACACCAAAAAGAGAGGGTTAACACTTGCCTAAGGTGTAACCATTCGTACATAGCTATCTAGGTGGATCCACTAAGATAAAGTCCTATGTGGGCACATAGTTAAG
>JAJOOR010039305.1:0-23550 GCA_036250505.1 Solanum acaule | reverse complement strand
TTATATATATATATATATATATATATATATATATATATATAATTAAATTGTAAATTGCAATTCTAAAATATATGGTAAATTTTTTAATTTAATTTGAATACAATATATTTATAACTGCACATAATATACTTTAGCGGATAAAGTTCAAATCAACACCCTCTCATTCATATCCATATGTTATCTGATACATTTCAAATTCAAATTTAAAATATCTAATACATTAATATTGTATTCTTACACAAATTTAATATGGAAAAAATATTTTGAAAAATCTTTGGATTTTGAATAAAACATATACAAAAAATGTATCAACATGTCATTTAATCTCATGATATCAAAAATTTTATATGGAATGTTAGAATTAATAAATTATTAACATAATTTTTTTATTCAAACGTCACAAAAAGAATAAAGTACAAACACATAAAAATATTTGAAGTATTTCATATTTGATGAAGATAAAATAATTATAAATTTAATAGTATCCTTAGAAAAAATTCAACACAATATATTATAAAACTAAAAGCGTAGTTGATACAAATATAGATATGATATTTTAATACAATCAAATAAATTATGTACTAATAATATTAGTTTAATGTGCTCAAATAAAGAAGTTAATGATTTGTATTATTTTAATGAATTAAACATATTATTAAGTGCATAATACATTTTATTAGTTATTTTAATTATGAAATTATTACATTTTAAATCATCTGTGCAATGCGCGGGAACGTATACTAGTAAGAGACAAAGAAGAGGAAGCAGGAAAACTATTACATTTGTGATTTAAAGAATCTAAAACAGGTCAAAACTGAGTTGTTTTATATGAAATATCCAGAATTACCAATTATTTGTAATTAATACAATTAACTGCATGCCTTCTCATGCAACCATTGTAATCTTTTTATCATAAATTCTGCTCCTATAAATTTCAATTTCGCTTTTCTTCAGTTCCTCGCTAAATCATTTCTCAAATTCTTCAAACAAAAAAGCTCCTTTTAAGAAAAATGCAACAACAACCACCAACAAGAGGAATTTATCACCAAGGCATCATACCAAATCCTAAAGGACTTTGGAGTTATCGATGTTCAACTTGTCGTGATGTGTACACTTCGAGCCAAGGGTTTGCGGGACACTAACATAAGCACAAATCTGAGGGCACTTGGATAAGAGGTTCACCTCATGAGAAGTTTTTATGTCCATCCATTGAACTCCCCACCCTCTACCTTGAGTTGGGTACACAAAAGTCGACCTCAACAGTGTTACATGGCCAAGGATGCTTTTACTGTCCCCATTTGAGGACTCAAGTGGTGTACGGTCCTCGCAGAATGTCTGGATGCCTACGGGCAATTTTGTACCAACCGCACCAAGCCATGGTGCTTTAGGTGGCTCGTGTTATTGAATGTGCACCTATCACTCCTCTGCTTATTAAAGATCAGAACTTGTTTGCCAACCGTTCAAATCAATTGGTCCAGAACACTGATATTGATGATCTGGAGGAGGTTGACTTAGAGCTTAGGCTTTAGATCTTAAGAAACTTTAGTTTGTTGTTTCGATTTATTATCATGTTATGTTTGTTTGTTTGTTTTGTTTTGTGGTCGTGCTACTTTTTTTGTTTTGTTTTGTTGTCGTTTTTTGTTTGTTGAAACATTTATCTTTTACTTAAGTTTATTTTTTGATTTTATTTTATGTCTTTATTATGGTCTTATGAGGAATTAAATTTCACCTCGATGAAATCTTAGCAAATAAAAGGATAAGAAAATACTAATCTTTGTGAAAAAACTAGATAGAGAGATAATGATAGAAGTAGATTCACAAATTATTGTGAATCATAAAGGCCAAATCGGACTTATTGTTATCACTAAAAACTGATAAATAAAGTAACTGGTTAGGATGATATCTTACTTGTCCATAAAAAGAAAAATAATAATATTAAATGACCATATATAGTCATCACCATAATTAAAATCTACGAGAAGAAAAGAAAACAGATGCCTCACAAAGCATAAGAAATATGATGATAGTAGACAAGAGAAAAGGTAAATAGAAAAGGAGAAAAAAAAGGTAAAAAACGAAAATAGAGATATCTTTATCTGAAAAAGATCAATAACTAAATAAAAAGATCTTTTGATATCTATCAAGAACCAGAGGAAGTCTAAGGAGATGTAACAAGTACACAACTTGCTATTAATTAAATAATTTTTTTGATAATTGCTCATATTTGAAAAACACATATTTTATTTCTTCTAATTATTGATTACATACAAAACTCATCAATTACCATCCTCATCCTAATTAAAACCCCATGCCCCCAAGTAGGTCTTTCCCTTTCCAAACAATCAAATTAGTCATGAAAGGTAATAACTATAATACAAGTTATGGTGAATGGTAAAAATTTGACACACATCAATACAGAGCAGCGAATTGAGTTACATCAATCTTACACTTTTCACACTCACTTTTATGCGTGCCTAATATATAACTAAAAGTGGATATTTCTAATACATTATCACCTCATATATCTTGATCATAATTGTATTGTCACATTGTTATCCCATTTGTTTTGAGATTATTATGAGTTTCATTTGTGTATGAAGTATATCAGATGAACACAATAAAAACTATGTTATATTTGTCTGATTTGAATTAAAAGAATGATGATTGAGCAATGCCGAGTTCACTCAATATCATCGCCTCATGAGACAACCAAGCAAGCCTAGAAGCAAGAGATAATTAAGAGTACACCTGTGATCCTCATGAATCTACAATTCAGATGAGCCAAGAAAATTATTCTAGCGAATTTGGATTAGGTTATTTGATTTCCTACACATATGGGTCCCTTAAATACCCTAATAAATGACTTCTAAAAAGGGATGTTGGATATTTTGAGGAAAGAACACGCTTGGAGATAAGATATAGATTTGCCTCACATTTTTTACTCTTTCTTCTTAATTTCTATTATCATGAGTTCTATTATTGAATTTATTCATACTATTATGAGTAGCTAAATTTCTATCTAGGGTGTGTGATGGAACCTTTTGAAATATGACTTACATTATTTTTTATATAAATTTGCCATTATTATTTCTCTACTTGTTCAACAATGTGGTTAACTCTCTTAATTGATGAGCCCTTAATTGATTGTGCCTATTTATTATGTATTCTTGAGTGAGATGATATATTTATGTGGTTGTTGAATAACACCTCTATCCAAGTCCGCAATCTTAGGCTATAGCCTAATTAATCTTTGAGTGGAGAATACTAGTGTGGGCAAGTATTCCTACTTAGAAAGTATGTCAATTATGGCTAAAAAGATCCTTTATATAACAACGTTTTGGGGTGTATGTCACTCTCTGGGTCTATACCCTGGACGTGGCCGGTATTCGAAAACCATTGTTGGTCCTCAAGAAAAATTCTTGGCTTGACTAACACATAGAGGAAGACTAACTCAAGCATAAATAAGCTTAAAATTGAATAAAAGCATTTATAATAATTTATGTAATCTTAAAGTTTTTTGAAAATATTGGATATAAATAATAAAAATTCATCAAAATATCTGAAACTGAATACTGAAAGACCCTTTAAATATTCCTATCTATGAAGCCTCTACTTTTTATTGATAGGTGTTGGTAAAAGACCCAAGAAAACCATAACCAAAATACTAAAGAAATAAAAAATAGAGTCCTCTGAAAAGCAAGGAGGCCTCACCAAAAGTTGTCAAGTAGTGAAGTGATCTCACCAAAGCAATTGTTGATGATACTGACTAGTTGTATCTGCTTCATGAAACGATGCACCGTCGAACGACATCAATATATGGAATGTACGGTATGTAATAAGCTGAATAAAACAGATAAATGAGCTAAAGGACTGAAGTAACTCAACTGAAGTAAAACATTCACATGGAGAAAAACATTTACTTTACAATATAAGATCTAATGACAACAAATACTAAAATATAAACACTTTACTTTAATAAGGAGTTTCTCGAACCAAAAACCTTACTCTGAGCCTTGTGATGATACAATGTCTTACCCACCTGCCAAAGTTGCCCTATACATTACTAGAGTATAGAACACAACGTTAACATATGGATCCACTAAAATTCTTCTTGAGCTGTCACGACCCAAAAATGGAAGTGACAACACATATATATTCCCACCAAGACAAGTGAACCTAAATCCAATGAAAATGAAAGAAAATGTAAAATATAAAGCAAGAACAAGATAAAGGCAGAAAACTTATTCATTCTAGACAATACCCCAAAATCTGGTTGTCACGTGTACAAGCCACTAAATACATAGAGTACGGAACTTAGAAGTATGTACAAGTCTCAATATTTTTCTCAAATAGAACAAAACATAAAGTATAGGAACAAGAGGGTCTACCGGGATGACTATTATCTACAACTTAAAATCCTTAACAAGCCTCGAAATCAGAAGGAGAACATGTCCCACTACCTTGAGAGACATTCTCTAACACACCTATCATCCTCAACAAAGTATCCTGAAATAAAGGTGCTCCAATCTCGGGAGGAACTTTGTCCTCCGCAACCCAGCATATGGCTCATGAGAAGCATCTCTAGGTTGACCTCTGGCTGGTGCTGCTCTACCGGCATGACCTCTAATCAGTGCTAGTGCACAAGCATGAGCTTCAGCTCAAGCCCTTCCTCTACCCCTAGCTAGGGTCTCAACAACAAGCTCAAGGAATGCCTCCCCTCTACCACTAGAAACAGAAGCTCTAGTCTTCGGCATCTACCAAAAAAGCACTTGGAAACTTAACACCAGCGAAGGTAAGCACATATGATAAGAAAGGATGAATAAAAGGATGTTTCCTAACAATCTTCTTTGTCTCTCAACGATATGTATAGAAGTCTTTGTAGCGATCCCCAAGACTATACTTAGACTTGATTTGTACACACGTGAGACCTATGAACCTGGGAATTGATACCATTTCTCACAATCAAAAAATGGACGTGATGGCACTTATCTATTCCCACAAACACAAGTCAACCTCAACCCAAAGAAAATGAAAGAAAAGCAGAAATATAAAGCAAGAAAAAGACAATGGCAGAAAACTTATTCATTCTAAACGATATCCTAAAATCTGATTGTCACTTGTACAAGCCACTAAATACATATAGTGAGGAATTTAGAAGTAAGTACAAATCTCAGTCTTTCTTTCTCAAATAGAACAAAGCATGAAGTAAAGGAACAAGAGTGTCAAGTGAGATGACAAGTAACTACCTCTCAAAATCCTTGACAAGCCTCGAAATTAGAAGAAAGAGAAAGATATTGCATGCTTCCGGGCTCGAAAGCTACACAAGTGTAGAAGTAAGGGGTGAGTACCAACAATACGGTACCCAACAAGAAACCTACTAAACAAGGCATTTAGCTAGGAATCGAGCAACCCTTATACTCCAAGTGAAACTCTTCAAACTACAACATACATAGAAATCAACACACCAATTCCGCAATATACCTCTCACAAGGCCCTACACTTATAGTCCAATAGTCACACATCAATAATCAAACGAATCAACTAGGTCAATCTTAGTTTCAAGTAGATATGTCACACGCAACAAGTGCATAAATCACAAATAATAAGCAAGTCACACATAAAAATCAAATACAACAAGTCACAATAATCAATCTCTCACCGAAACCATTTCTCATCGGTACAATATCGCTAGTTGGAACTATTTCCCATCAACATTATATCAAATCACTGGTCAAAACCATTTCCCATCGACTTAACATCACATCACTAACCAGAACTATTTTCCATCATCTTTATATCAAATAACTAGCAAAAACCATTTCACATCAGCTTAATATCAATCTTCGGTAAATATCTCGGAATGACAATAATTGACGGCAAGGACCTTGACATCATAACACTCACTGGCAAAGACCTCGGCCTCATAAACACTTGCTGGAAATGACCTCGACATCAAACTATCACATGTCTCATCATGGTGTCGAATAATCAATTGTAACACCTCAAACTTTAGAAAGGCTAGAAAGGGACCAAATAAGAAACACACAAGTCAAGACTAGACCATGGAACCCTCCACGGAGCCCCTATAGGGCTGTGAAGGGGACCACGGTCCATGGGGTGGCACCTGGTAAGTTCCCCCACAACCAACTGTGTAGGAGTCCCTCCCACAAAGGCCAATACGACCCGTGGAGGATTTGACGGGCCTTCATCTAGGTCGTTAGGTAGTCATTAGTAGAGGGATTTTTCCCTGGCCACTAGTCAAGGACCATGACGGCCATAACGGCCCACAATATCTTTGGAGAGCCATTAAGGATCTTGTGGTGTGTAAACTGTGAAGCCCTCAGTCAAAGGCCTCTTCACGACCCAAGTCGACAGGACGTGGTGCCTTATACGGGCCGTGAATGCCACCGTCCAGTGAGTTTGTCAGCTTTTAAGTTAGGGGATTTTGGGTCTTTTCAGGATTATTTTAATTCAATACCATATAATTTTACACAACCAAAAGCCCTATATAAATGTTTTTAACCTCGAAATCACCAAAAGTAATTTATTCTCTCAAATTCTCAAAAGAAGAGCAAGTTCATCCTCCCAACTATTTCTCTCTCTAGAAGGTTAAAGAAAGGGGCAAGGGTTTCAAGTAAAGTCTCCCATTTCGTCCATTGAAGTCAAGATTTTGGCATTGAGGTATGACAGTCTTCATATTTGGAGCCCTTTCCTCCATACAGTTTTAAATTTTCCCAAATTTGAAGCTAGAAATCCCAATTGAAGTTAGGGTTTTCTTATGTCATGGGTTCCTTTCAATGTTGATTTAATTAATTGATTTATGAAATTTTATGCATTAATTGAGATAATTCCATGTTCTTATGATGAATCCCCATGATCCCACGCTTAACATATGTTTTCCAAGTTGTGATGGTATGATGTGGGTTTTTAACTATGAAAGATGAGTTTATGAAATTATGCATGTTGTTAGGAAATTTATGTAAATGTTTTAAGGATGCTTTGAGAGTGAATTCTAAATGTTATTATTTTTGTGTTGTGAAAGGATTTCTCATAAACACATGAAAGCATGAATGTGAAAGATTTTGTCACAGATAGGATTCTAAGGTTCAAAGGCCTTCTCATCTAAAATGAATCAAGTAAGGAGTTATTCTAATAATGAGACAAGCGGCGATTACCCATGACATCCAGTTATAAGACAAGTGGTGATTACACATATCTCATGAATGTTAAGAAAAGTTAAGAATAAATAATATTATGTGGGTGTTATACTTAACACCGAGTGGACATGTGGTGATTACCCATGCCCCTTAAACTATGTGTCACTACCCAGACCGTCGTGATTGACACCCACACTAACCCTTCGGAGGGAGAACCAGTACTACAACCTAACTAAGCAACTTAAAGAAACTAAATGGGTTTAAATGACGAATTAAATATGGACTTCCCATAAACTCCGAAGGTTTAATAAAACAACTAAGCATGACCCTCGCGGAAATTCAACCCCTACATGTGAAAGTAATTGTACCAAAACTCAACTAATCATCAAGTCTAAGAAAAAGGGGGTACAACCCTAAAGCTAAACATAAGTAAAATGTTTAAACAGCTAGTCTGAGTCCAAAAAGAATGGACTAAAACAAAGGATGGATCCATGGCAGCCTAAAAGAACTAGCTCACCCTCGAATCCAGTCTCGGTCAATGATCTCCTAGCTGAGGTCTGTCAGTAGCCGCCTGAAGATGCCCTGTACTCTAAAAGAAAAAGCAAGTGCATTATCAGTACACAAAACCAAATTGTACTGGTAGGATCACACGGCTACTCCAGTCAGCGAAATATATGCAATTAATTACAACACAGTAAACACACATATACATGATGCACAATTCAATTATCATTTTAGCAGCAATGTACAATTCCACCATATCATTTACAGGTAGATATGACAGTTACAATGGTCCTCTCATGGATTCCACACCCAAACTGTTAGTGTGTCTGAATGTAACACCTGATCCAAGATATGTGTGTCGGAACGTGACAGCCGGTCTAATATATATGTCAATAAGTGACACCCATTCCAGTCAGCACAACCACAGTCACAATCACACCCATATTGAACAGTGCACATAATCACACAATCAAGGAACAAGTTCATGGCATGTAATCGTTCATACTTAGTCATTTAATTAGATTCGATTCATGTTTCCATATTCACATACATGAACACATACAATGGAGCAATTATTAGGCATATATAACACAACAGGAAGTTGGACCATCACCTACCTCAAAACCAAGCGTGAATACTCCTAAGATACTTGATCCTTCCCTTTCCGGAGTCTTTCATCTTATTCTTGGTCTAAAATAAGTAATTAATGCCAGGATCAATCAGCAAGGCCTAATTTACCCGGATTATATCAAAATATCAATCCAAGGCCAAACCTATGATCCTAATGTTCAACTAGGGCTTTTCCCAGCATTAACTTCAGGCCAAAACCCTCCCCCAACTATAATTTATGAGGATTCTAAGTTCTAAGAATCGAAATACGGATTAGGGGAGTAGTTAACTTACATTTAGGGTGAGAATTCATGGGAATCTAATTAAGAAACTGCCCTAGGTCGTCCCTTAGATCTTAACAATGAAGTTTTGTAGAAAATTACATTTTTGGGGTTTTTCTCAATTTAAGTTGCTACTGTCCCGCCACAGTGGCTCCGCCCTAGCAGCTTGCACGAAGATAGAAACTCGGAATTTGAGTTCCAAGCTCCTATTTCTCAATACACCTTCAAACTTGGACGTTCTAAAACTACCCTTTCACGCCAAGATCAGTTTTAAGAGTTTTACTCTCCCGAATTCGATTCTGTAAAGTCGTACAGGCTCCTTAACATCTTGGATATCCACTCACGTGATCAAAACTCATAATTAAACCCCCTATCCTTTACTGGATTTCCCTAGACCTCACCTGACTGAAATTTCATCCAAGTTTGGCGTAGGCTAGAAATTTCCAAGTTACTACTCAGAAGTTTTCTGGCCCAAATTCCTTCCTCATTGGATTTTCCATAATGATGGGATTAGGTTGTTACAATAAATACTAATTTACCCATCACTCGTCCCCGAGTCGAATAATTGGGGATACTTGTCTCGTATGTCCTTCTCGGTTTCCCACTTAGCTTCCTCAACTAGATGATGCTCCCATTGAACCTTCACAAACTTTATCTTCTTGGTCCTCAACTTCCGGACATTGTGATTAAGAATTGCAATCGGCTCCTTCTCATACTGAAGGTCTTTGTCTAACAAAACAGAGTCCCCTTTTATGATGTAATCCCTATCCCCATGATACTTCTTCAACATGGACACATGAAACACTAGATGGACTCCATATAGGCTAGGCGGTAAAACCAACCTATAAGCCACTGGCCCGACAAAGTCAAGAATCTCAAATGGCACGATGTATCGAGGACTAAGCTTGCCCTTCTTGCCGAATTTCATCACCCCCTTTATAGATGACACTTTAAGAAGAACTTGCTCACTAGCCTGAAATGTCATGTCTCTTACTTTACAGTCTGCATACTTTTTATGTTGACTCTAGGCTGCTAGAAGCTTAGCATGGATGCTTCTCACCTTATCTTGAGCATGTTTCGCCAAATCAACCCCAAATGTTTCACATCTCCAGTCTCAGACCACCCTATAGGTGATCTACATCCCCTCCCATAATGTGCCTCGAAGGGTGCCATGTCAATGCTGGAGTGGTAATTGTAATTATAAGAGAACTCAAACAAAGGTACGAACTTATCCCAATGCCCTCCAAAGTCAATCACACATGGCCTCAACATGTCCTCTAACACTTGAATAGTTCTCTCTGACTGCCCGTCCTTCTATGGATGGAAAGTTGTGCTAAAAGTGATTTAAGTGCCCAACTGCTCATGCAGTTTTCCCTAAAACATGGATGTGAACTGCGTAGCATGGCCCGAGATGATGGAATGGGGCACCCCATGCAACCTCACTATCTCCTTCACATAAACCTTAGCCAACTGCTGAGCATTATAGTCTACTCTGACTGGAATGAAGTGGGCTGACTTAGTCAGTATGTCAACCACCACCCAAATGGAATCAAACTTCCCTAAGGTCTTGGGAAGACCAACCACGAAATCCATAGCTATCATTTCGCACTTCCATTCAGGAATTAGCATTCGTTGAAGCAAACCTACAGTCCTTTGATTCTTATACTTTACCTACTGATAGTTTTGACACTTAGCCACAAAATCAACTACGTCTTTCTTCATGCCAGGCCACCGATAAAGTTGTTTCAAATCTCGGTACATCTTGGTCACACCCGGATAAATGAAATACCGCGAACCATGGGATTCTGTCAACATCTTCTGAATCAATTCCTCCACTCAGGGAACACAAATTCTTCCCTTAAAACTGAGCACACTACCCGTATCAAGACCCACATCTTGTGCCTTGCCAGACACTTTCTTCTTTCTGAGCTCATTCAAATTCTCATCCTCAAATTGCTTGGCCTTGATCTCCTCAATGAATATAGGCCTAACCTCAATGTTGGCTAACACCCTACCTTTCTCTGAGATGCCCAACTGCATGAACTTAGACTCCAAGGTTTGAATCTCCTTAGCCAAAGGTCGCTTGGACACACCAAAGCAAGCTAGACTACCCATACTCACCGTCTTTTGGCTTAATGCATCTGCCACAACTTTAGCCTTACCTATATGATACTGGATGGTAACATCATATTCCTTGGGTAAATCCATCCACCTACGTTGTCTCAGATTCAGGTCCTTCTGAGTAAATACATGTTGGACTACGATGATCAGTAAACACCTCACACTTTATACCATAAAGGTAATGCCACAAGATCTTGAGATAAAACACTACCAATGCTAACTCCAAGTTATATGTTGGGTAGTTTCTCTCATGCACCTTCAGCTATTCCTAGGCATAAGATATGAAATTTCTTTCCTAGGAACCAGGGCTGAATGTGAAACATCACAATACACAATGAAATCTTTACCTTCCATTGAAAGTGCAGAATAGGTGTTGTGGTAAGACGAGTCTTGAGCTTTTGGAAGCTCTCTTCACATTTGTTAGTCCACTCGAAAGGCACCTCCTTTTGGGTCAGCCTTGTCAAATGCATGTGTGGCAATAGAAGCAAATATTTTCACAAACCATCGGTACTAGCTGGAGAGCCCCACGAAACTCCTAAATTTAGTCACAGAGCTAGGCCGAACCTAGTTCTTGACTGCTTTGATATTTTTGGGATCTACCATTACCCCTTCCTTTCAAACCACAGGCCCAAAAAGGCAACTAAAGCCAACTAGAACTCACACTTGGAAAAGTTTGCATACAACTTCTATTTTCCAAGGACACCCAAAACGGTGCGGAGATAGTCGACATGCTCTTTCTTACTCTTTGAATAAACCAAAATGTCATCAATAAAGACAATAACAAACGAATTCGAGAATGGTTTGAACACACCATTCATCAAACTCATGAAGACTGTAGGCGCATTGGTCAACCCAAACACCATCACTAAGAATTCATAGTGCCCATAGCGGGTCCTGAATGCCATTTTGGGTACATCCTCAAGCCTAATCTTTAACTGATGGTAACCAGATCTTAGGTTCATTTAGAGAAAATTGATGCTCCCTGCAACTGGTAAAAGAGATAATCTATCAGAGGCAATAGGTTATTATTTCGAATGGTGACCCTATTCAACTGTCGATACTCTGTGCAATTCCTCATACTGTCATCTTTCTTCTTCACAAACAACACAGGAGCACCACACTGGGAAGCACTAGTATGGATGAAACCTTTAGCAAGAAGCTTCTAGATTTGAGCTTTAAGCTCTCTCAATTATGCCAGAGCCATGCGATAAGGAGGAATGGAGATGGGACAAGTGCCTGGCTCCAAGTAAATATATAAATCTATATCCCTATCCGTAGGCATACAAGACAAATCTGTAGGAAACACTTCCTTGAATTCAGACACTACAGGAATAGACTCAATAGAGGGAGACTCAGCATCAACATTCCGAATATGAACCAAATATGCCAAACACCCCTGCCACACCAATTTCCTAGCCTGAACAAAAGATATGACCTTAGCTAGCTTAGGCTTGTACATCCCTTTCCACTCTAACTTTTCCCTACCCGGGATCTCTAGAGTCACAGACTTAGCATTACAATTAAGCACATCATAATAAAGGGACAACCAAGTCATGCCTAAGACTATATCAAAGCAAATCATATCCAGAATAACCAAATCAACCCAAGTATGAAAACCCATAAACATGACAAAACAAACACGATATACATGGGTGACTATGATAGATTCTCCAACTGGGGTAGAAACATGGATGGGGGCATCAAGCACATCACAAACCACATCAAATCCCAAGGCAAACTGAACTGACACATATGATTAAGTAGAATTCGGATAAACAAAAATACTACCGATACGATCACAGATAAGAATAGTACATGTGATCACTGCATCAAACACCTCAACCTAGGCTTGGCCTGGAAAGGCATAAAATTAAGCCATGTCATCTTGACGAGTAACCTTTTTGTCTGGCTGCACTGCTCCTCTACCTGTATTACCATTTCCCCGGCCTCGACGACCTTGTTGATTTCCTTCTCGCCCACCTTGTGGACGTCCTCTTCCATTACTACTGTTGCCCACTGGTACCACTACTCTGGTCTATTGCAGCACGGTGTCAAACATGCGTGGATGGGAATAATCTTTCCTCATATGTCTAGGTTCTCCATAATTGTAACATCTGCGGTCAAAAGATGGCCTGCTATCAGATGCACATACGGTTCCCTGACTATCCTGAATGGGATTCTGCTATGGAGTTTCCGAGTACAACTTATTGAAGCAGGCAGGGCTAACTGAATTGGCCAGGCTGTAATCGTCGGCCTACCTGAACCTATGGAGAAGGAACCATGAAAGTTACTTGTGTTCTTGGGCTTCTTAGATAAAGCCATGGCCTGCCCATGACGTCGAACTCCTTCCACTTTCTTCACAAAGTTTATCACCTCATTAAAAATTTTACTTGTAGAGGTCATGTGAACAGACAATACATGTAACTCAAGGTTCAATCCCTTGATGAATAAAAGAATCCTCTCCTCCTCTGTAGTCACCAACTGTGTGGTATATCTAGACAAGGCATGAAAATTCGCCTCATAAGTAGCTACAGTCATACCACCCTTCTCCAAGGCCATGAACTCATTCTTTTTTCGATCCCTCAAAGTCCGGGGTACATACTTCTCCAGAAAAAAAGCATGGAACTGCGTCCACGTGAGTGGAGGCAAGACTGGAATCTGCATTCCATATAGGCCCTCCACCACTGCTTAGCCTCACCCTGAAGCTGGAAGGTCACAAATTCTACTCCATGCTAGTGTACAATGCCTAACTTGTGAAGCCTCTCATAGCAATCTAGAATGAACTCATAGGCATCCTCACTCTCAGAACCATGGAACACAGGGGCTTCAGCTTCAAAAACTTAGTCAACATCTCATGCTCGATACCAGTCATCACAGGACCCAATAGGGGACGGAAGAAGGCATCAGTGCCTAGTGCTCCATCCATCCTGGGAATAGTAGCGGCAATGGGGTGGTTGACCAGAGGTTGAGCCGCTTGTACTATGGGAAGGACTCCAGGGCCGACCAACTCCTTCAGAAAAGTCATGATCTGCTGAGCTATCTCTGGGTCTAAGGGAGGAAGACCTGTAGTCTAAGCCTCTGCACCCTCCTCTGGTCCAACATCCTCCTCATTTTCGATCACCATATTCTATTCTACCTCTTCTTGGGGTGCAATAGGGGATTCTTCCTTGGGAACATTCCCAATTGGGGATCCACCCTTGGCGGATGCTACCCTTCGTCGGCCTCTACCCCTTCCAGTTACTCTACCCTACCTCGACCACAGCCTTTTGATGCGAGCTCCTCTGCTGGATCATTGATGGGAGCTACGGGCCTAATGCTATTGCATTGCGTGTTAACCATCTGCGGACAGAAAAGGGAAGGAGATTAGATACAAATTTGGATCACCAGATACCAATTGGAATCAAGTCATAGCACGAAAAGGAGAAAAAAACAGAGAGATTTCCTAAAGTCTTGTAGCCTCTCGAAGAAAAATACAGACATCTCCGTAACATTCCGCAAGACTCTACTAGTCTTATTTTTGTACAATGAGATCAACAAACCTAGTGCTCTGATATCAACTTTTTCACGACCCAGACCGTCATGTATGCCACCCACATTAACACTCGGGTGCGAGAAACACTACTACAACCTGACTACAGACGTCTCCGTAGCGTTCTGCAAGACTCTACTAGAATAATTTTGGTACAATGAGATCAACGAACTTAGAGCTCTGATACCAACTTTTTCATAACCCAGACCATCGTGATTGCCACCTACACTAACTCTCGGGTGGGAGAAACACTACTATAACATAACTACAGATGTCTCCGTAGCGTTCCACAAAACTCTACTCGACTCATTTTGGTACAATGATATCAAAGAACCTAGAGCTCTGATACCAACTTTTTCACGACCCAAACCATCGTGATTTCCACCCACACTAACCCTTGGGTGGGAGAAACACTACTACAACCTTACAAAGGAACTTAAAAAAACTAAACCATTTAAAGATATGGAAGCAGGTTTAAATGATGAATTAAATATGAAGTTCTCATAAAATCCGAAGGTTTAACAAAATAACTAAGCATGACCCTCGCAAAAATTCAACCCCTAAACCCGAAAGTCATTGTACCAAAACTCTACTAATCAACAAGTCTAAGAAAAATGGGGTACAACCCTGAAAGCTAAACATAAGTAAAATGTTTAAACAGCTTGTCTGAGTCCGAAAAGAATGGATTAAAACATAGGATGGATCCATGGCAGCCTGAAAGAACTTGTTCACCCTCGAATTTGATCTTGGTCAATGATCTCCTAGTTGACGTATGTCAGTAGCTGCCTGAAGATGCCCTGTACTCAACAAAGAAAGAGTAAGTGCAGTATCAGTGCACGAAACCACAGTGTACCGGTAGGATCACGCAGCTACTCTAGTCACTGAAATATAAGCAAGTAATTACAACACAGTAAACACACATATACATGATGCATAATTCAATCATCATTTTACGAGCAATGTGCAATTCCACCATATCAATAACAAGTAAATATGACAATTACAATGGTACTTTCCTGGAACCCACACCCAAACTCTTAGTGTGTCAAAACGTGGCACCTGATCCAAGATATATTTGTCGAAACGTGACACCTGGTCCAATATATGTGTTGGAACGTGACACCTGGTCCATTATATATGTCAGAATGTGACAATTGGTCTGGTCAACACAACCACAATCACAATCACACTCATAATGAACAGTGCACATAGTCACACATTCAAGGAACAAATTCATGGCATGTAATCGTTCATACTTAGTCATTTAATTATATTCGATTCATGTTTACCTATTCACATACATGCACGCATACAGCGGAGCAATTATCAGGCATATATAACACAACGGGAATTTGAACCATCACCTACCTTGAAACCAAACGTGAATACTACTAAGACACTTGAGTCTTCCCTTTATGGAGTCTTTGGCTTATTCTTGGTCTAAAACAAGTAATTAATGCAAGGATCAATAATCTAGGCCTAACTTACTTGGATTATATCAAAATATCAACCCAAGGCCAAACCCATGATCCTAATGTTCAACTAGGGATTTTCCCACCATTAACTTAAGGCTAAAACCCTCCCCCTACTATAATTAATGAGGATTCTAAGTTCTAAGCATCAAAATTCAGTTTAGGGGAGTAATTAACTTACCTTTAGCGTGAGAATTCATAGGAATTTGATAAGAAACTGCCCTGGGTCGTTGCTTAACTCTTAAGAACGAAGTTTTGCAGAAAATAACATTTTTGGGGTTTTTCTCCGATTTAAGTCACGACTGTCCCGCCACAGTGGGACCCATCCCGCTACAGCGTCCCCGCCCTGGCGGCTTGCACAGAGACAAAAAGTCAGAATTTGAGTTCCAAGCTCCCATTTTGCAACACACCTTCAAACTTTGACGTTCTAAAACTACCCTTTCACGCGAAGATCAATTTCGGGAGTTTTACTAGCTCAAATTCGATTCAATAAAGCCGTACATGCTCATTAATGTCTTGGCTATCCACTCACATGATCAAAACTCATAATTAAATCCCCCATCCATTACCGGATTTCCCTAGACCTCACCTGACTCAGATTTCATCAAAGTGTTGCCTAGGCTAGAAATTCCCAAGTTAGTACTCAGAAGTTTCCTGGCCCAAATTCCTTACCTATTGGCTTTTCCATAACGACGGGGGATCGTTCGTTATAGTAAGATAGAAGTTCATGGTTCTTACCTTGTCAATAGAGGACACCTTTTTTTGGTGTGGGGTAGAGATTTGATTTCATGTTAATAGCTCACATGATCTTACATGTCGGTTAAAGGTAATTGTCCAACACTAATGAATCAAGGTTATTTCAAGAGGTATCTCATGAATGTTCTAAAGATGTTAGCGTGCATTCACCATGTTTTATGACTTGTGTTTCTAACATTTTTATCTCATATTTCAGCTTTGTTATTGCATATTATGAAAAGGTCCATTTTAGCATGATTTCATATTTTCATGCATTGCTATCATACTTGGTACATTTTTGTACAAACACATACTCTTGCCTAAATTCTCCTAAATGTAGGGTTCGACGCTCTAGATTTGCATTTCCGTGGCTAGGGATCTCATAGTAAAAGTTGAAGATTGGTGAGTTCTCATGTTCCGAGGATGAATCATTTTTTTAATTATGTCTTTATATTTTAGATTTGTTATTGATATACGGGTTACATCCCGATCTCTCTTTGTACTAAATGGCCTTGATATATTTTTTATATTTCCACTTCATTTTATAAAACTACTAATTGTCTTTTAAATTCACTTGAATTTCTATTATCTTGTATGATGTAAGCTAAGTGGCTTATGTAGGGCCTCTTAGGGTCCTAGACGCCATGTTACACCTAGGGTATACCATTGTAACATCCCGCCTCAGAAAGAACTAAAAATAGAAGGAACCAATTTGGAAAGAGCAAAATCTAAAATTTTACAAGTTAAGCTTAAGTTGTGAGTTTTTGATCAACTTTAAACGACCATAACTTTAAGTACATGATGAGTTAGGTGGCTCATAAGATATTAAATGAAAGTTCTTAGAATCCTCAACGCCACCGAGTTTGCTAAATTTTGAGCTCGTATGAGGGAGATATGCCAGTTTGAAGTCAGGCTGTCCAGTTAAGGAAAGTTACCCGAAAATATGAGGGGTATTTTGATATTTTTATTACCCAATCAGATTAAAACGAATTTGATATTATTTTTGGGGTCAAATTTGATTCCGGTCAGTTTTCGTAAATTAAAATACGCTTAGGTTGTTTAGAGGAGTTCAAGATGAGGAGAAAAGGAGAAAAGTTCAAGACATTCGTCAAGATTCTTGTGTTTTGTTGCAGTTTTTCACCAATGATTTGATCCTAATAGGTATGTGAGTTCTCATAGTGTTGGGTTCATTCACCCACACGCCAATCATGCTATTTTAAATGCAAATTTCATTCTTAAAGACGAAGGATTTGTGTTCTTGAAGAGTTTTCTTAAACTTCCGTTCATAATCTTGATTGTTAGGGTTTTGATGAACTCTTGAAATGAAAGTTAGTGATTTGAGGATTTTTTTAGTAGATTATCATGTACTTATGTTGGGTATTCGAATCTAAGTGAGTGGGGAAGAAACCATTCAATTCTATGCGAGTTAGGGTTAAAAAAAATGAGAAAAAAATTTGTCAGGATTTTCAGGGCTGCAGCTAGTGCGCCACCCCACCAATGCGCCAGCAGAGGATTCTGGTAGTACAGGGGTTGGCGCCCTGCACCACATAGTGCACCAGGGTCGCCTGTCCCCACCCCTTCTTTGTTGTTTAGCCCATTTGAGTTCATTCAAAGGGTACCTTTACTCCCATTTGATTCTAGCTATTCTAAAATACTTCTAAACATCTAAAAATCATTCATAACATGAACCATAACCTTGAATTCATAATTCAAATTCAAGTTAGAGCTAAGAGTCAAGTCTTGAGAGTTCTTTCAAATCTTTTGAGAAGTCTTTTGCAAGCCTTTTAAAACTTATTTTAAGACTTGAGCATTTGAGTTTGAGGAAGATTAGAGTTGAGTTCATTTTCTTTAAAATGATATAAGGGAACAAAGTATTCCCAAAAGTAAATGTTTTTATATTTAGATAAGAGGAAACACCGATTTCCAAAAGAGTTCATAAGGAGTTTTGAGTACTATCTCTTTTAAGAGAAAATCTTTTGAGTAATAATCTCAAAATTGAGGAAGAGGAAATTTTTTCTTTAAAAATATATGAGCTAAGTTATATTTTGGAAGTAGTATTGGGCATCGATATGTGGGAGAGTTCATACAACTCACAACCCCATAAACCATGTAGACAACTTGGGTAGAAAGGGTCATAATTTTTATATGATTTCGTATTGCATTTAAGCATAGACTAGTGGATCCACTTAGTTAGTATTCCTATACCCCGACAAAGTATAGGACAGTTCTGGAAGCATGGGAGAGACGTAGTATCATCACATAGTTCATAGTGATGATTGTCGGTTAGAGAATCTCCCAAACAGAGTTTATTTTGTATTTTCATATACAAATAGAGTTTATATTGTATTTTTAAATACATTGAGTTATTACGTACAGTTTGAAATGCTTTATATCAATTGCACTTTTGTTGTTGTTTTATACTGTATAGAGTTAAGTACTTCTGAGTATGAGTACCTTTGACGTGAGTATGTTTCTTCAGTTTTAGTTCAATCTTATGTCTTGTTTTAGAATTTCCCTTGCATGCTCATACATTCCATGTACTGATGTCATTTGGCTTTCATCTTTTATGACGCAGATACAGGTAAATATGATCATCAACTAACGCTTCATTGATCTAGTTAAGTTTCAGAGTTGTTTAGTGAGCCTCCTTTCTTTTGGAGGATCCCTTATTTATTTTAAGTTATGTCAGTTTTGTTAGGATGATTGTGAGTTTTGTCCCAACATTCCTCATAGCTTTAGAGGCTTCATAGATAGATAGATAGTAGTTCATGAGTCTTTTCATTTTCAGTTGTTTATGTTGAGACTTGAGTTACCTCTTTGGCCAGTTAAATGTTTCCTTTCAAACATTCTGAGTTTATTATTTGAGTTTATCTTTTGAGATTATTCCATGTTAAGTAAATCTTTCGTTGAGAGTTGAGCCAGGACAAGGGTTCACTTGGGGTCAAAAATGGTTCTCGAGTGTTAATCGCGGCCAAGATGTTGGCTCGGGGTGTGACAAACTTGGTATTAGAACACAGAGTTCAAGAGTCCTAGGGTGTCCATGAAGTCATGTCTGTAGAGTCCTAGTTATTAGTGTGAAGCGCGCCACATCTATAATTAGGAGGCTGCAACATTTAAGAACTACTTTCATACTCTTTTCGTGCGATAGATTTATCTGTATAAAGTTTCTTTCTAATTTGTGCTTGCGCGTATCTTTCAAATCACGCCTCCAAGAAGAGTTGTATGAGGCCATCCCACTAGAAGGAATGCTTATCCTCAGGATCAAGTGGTCTCCAATGCACCTGAAGTGCAACCCCAAGGAGTGGTCACTAATGCTGAGTTCCGGGATGTTATCCGGAAGTTGAGTCAAGTAGTGACTAACCAAGTTGGGCAACAAAGAGGGAATCGAGAAGATGTGACTGATACGTCCAGAATCCGATAATTTTTAAGAATGAATCCTCCAGACTCACTGGTTCAAGTGTCTTTGAGGATCCAGAGAACTTTATGAACGAGTTGCAAAAAGTGTTTGAAGTGATGCATGTTGTTGATGCTGAGTGGGTGGAACTAGCTGCATACCAACTGAAGGTGTTGCTAGAGTGTGGTTCAATCAATGGAAGAAGGGTAGAGCCGAGGGTGCACCAATTGTGAGAGATCTGTGTTCGAGGAGGCCTTCTTAGGGTGTTTCTTTCCCCGTGAACTGAGAGATGCCAAGGTAAGGGAATTACTCACTCTTAAGCAAGAATCCATGAGTGTGCATAAGTACAACCTTAAGTTCACCTAACTGTACTGTTATGCTCCAGAGATGGTTACTGATATGAGGAGTAGGATGAGTTTGTTCGTTTCTAGGTTGTCTCATCTATCAAGTAAGGAAGGCAAGGCAGCTATGCTGATAGGAATATTAACATATGAAGGTTGATTATCCATGTGTAACAGGTTGAGGAACATAAGTTGAGAGATAGAGAAGAGTTCCGAAGCAAGAAAGCTTAGACTACAAGAAATGAGTCTTGGTAGAAGAAGAGTAATGCGAACTAGTCATCTTTCCAACAAAAGGAAAATGGACCTGCTCCATCATCTACTAATGCACCTGTACCGTGGAATAGAGGTGAGTTGAAGAATCAAAGTTCACAGAATTTTAGAGCTAGACCAGCACATCTCAAGGTAGTGTAGCACAAGGAGGTAATGGGACTTATGCATGTGCTAAGTATTGTAGGAACCACTCAAGAGAGTGTCGTGATGGTTCCACTGGTTTCTTCAAGTATGATCAAAATGGTCACTTTATGAGTGAGTTCCCTAACAATAGGCAGAGAGGCGGAAATGGGGGCAATAGAGCCTAATCTTCTTCAGCGGCTCCGCCAGACAGGGCTTCACCTAGAGGAGCTACTTCAGGGACATGCGGAGAAGCAAACCATTTGTATGTTATCACCAGTCGCTAAGAGCAAGAGAATTAGACCAGATGTTGTCACTGATATGATCAAAGTCTTTACTTTTGATGTATATGCATTGCTAGATCTAGGAGTAAGTCTATCTTATGTTACTCCTTATACTGATATGAATTTTGCTATTCTCCCTGAGCAACTTCTTAAGCCCTTCAGTGTTTCTGCACCTGTTGGTAAGTCTATTCTAGCTAAGAGGGTTTATCGTGATTATACCATTTCTGTCAATCACAAGGACACCTTGGCTGACTTAGTCGTGTTAGACATGGTAGATTTTGATGTTATTCTAGGTATGGACTGGCTTCATGCCTGTTATGCCTAGTTGATTGTAGAACTCGAGTAGTTAAGTTCCATTTTCCTAATGAGCCAATTATTGAGTGGAGAAGTAGTTCAGTAGTGCTGAAGGGTCATTTTATTTCATACCTTAAGGTGAGAAAGTTAGTTTCCAAGGGGTGTGTCTATCACTTAGTCCGAGTTAATGACTCTAGTATTGAGACACCACCTATTTAGTTAGTTCCATTTGTGAGTGAGTTTCCAGAGGTCTTTCCAGATGATCTCCCAGGAGTCCCTCCTGAGAGAGAAATAGTCTTCGGTATATATATTCTTCTTGATACCCGTCATAACTCTATTCCGCCATATACAATGGCTCCAGCTGAGTTAAAAGAATTAAAAAAGTTGTTGAAAGATCTTCATGAGAAAGGTTTCATTCGACCAAGTGTCTCACCTTAGGGCACTCCAGTCTTATTTTTGAGGAATAAAGATGGTTCTCTTAGAATATGTGTAGATTACTGTCAACTGAATAAGGTCACTATCAAGAATAAGTATCCTTTTACAATAATTGATGATCTTTTCGATCAACTTTAGGATGCCACTTGTTTTTCTAAGATAGACCTTAGATCAGATTATCATTAGTTGACAGTAAGGAAATATGATATCCCTAAGACAACATTTAGGGGCCGCTATGGTCATTATGAGTTTTTGGTCATGTCATTTGGTTTGACTAATGCTTCTACAATGTTCATGGACCTTATGAACAGTGTGTTTAAGCCATATCTTGATATGCTTGTTATCGTATTCATTGATGACATTCTAATTTATTCGAGGAATAATAAAGATCATGCTAGTCATCTCAGAGTAGTTCTGTAAATTCTAAAGGATATAGAGTTGTATGCTAAATTCTCTAAGTGTGAGTTTTGGTTTGAGTCTGTGGCATTCTTAGGCCATAATGTTTCTAGTGATGGGATTCGAGCTGACACTCAAAAAATAGAGGTAGTGCGGAACTGGACTAGACCCACATCTCCAACTGATATTAGGAGTTTCTTGGGGTTTGCTGGATATTATTAAAGGTTCGTCAAGGGGCGCTCATCTATTTCATCCCTTTTGACAAATTTGACTTAGAAGGCAGCGAAGTTTCAATGGTCTAAAGCTTGTGAGAAAAGCTTTCAGGAGCTGAAAACTAGGTTGACTACTGCCCCGGTGTTGACCTTACTAGAGGGTACGCAAGGCTTTGTTGTATTGTGATGCGTCAGAGTTGGATTGGATTGTGTATTAATACAGAATTGCAAGTTATAGCTTATGCCTCTAGACAATTTAAGGTTCACCAGAAGAATTACCTAACCCATGATCTCTAGAGTTAGCTATTGTAGTGTTCGCTTTGAAAATTTGGTGTCACTGTTAACACCTAATTTTGACCCTCCCCGATAATAATTAACTTTCGAGCTTCTCTAATTTTCAACGAGTCGGAATAATTTTTTTTTGTAAAAAAGCAAAAATAAAATTCAAAACATGCTTAAGGTTTTTAAAGTGATTTTAGTATTTTTTTTTTTATAATTTTAAAGTTACAAACATGTTCTATATATTTTATATATAATTAGTATATTTTAGGAATATTCGAAAATCGTCTCAAAAGGATTTTATTTTTTATTATTAATTAAATCTTCAATTGAATTAATTAGGTTTAAAGTGTATTTATAATTTTAAGTTATTCAGTGTATTGGTTTAATTATTTTATTTCGTTAATTTTGAGAATCTTGTTAATTAATTAGTTATAATTCCTCGTGTTTAAAGTTTAGCTGAATTCACCATTTAAATTCAAATCGGATAACTTTTTAACTTTATTTGGTTATAATATTAACCCTTAGTGATTGCAATTGTAACCACCTCTCACCTTATCTTCAAGACCAATTTTGGGCCCCTTATCCAATAATTTGCAGCAGTGCTCTATCCATTCAACAAGCCCAAGTCCTTTAAACCCGACCCAACCCACTTTTTCCCTTCAAAAAAGACCCAGAAGCAACGTCTTCAGCAGCAGCTAACGTTAACAACAACGCCAACATCACGACGTGAATAGTAGCTCGCAAACGACAATACAATAGCGATTCCAAATGGAGATAGACGGAAGCAGACGAAAAGCAGTACAATGCGTTTCAGGTCTTCTTCCTCCCATCCCTCTCAACAGTACTATCACAGCAGCAAAAACACTGATGTAGCCTGTCTCCCGTCCTTGAGGCTGTGAGATCGCTCCGCGTGGCATGGTGAGGCCAAGAGAATCGATCAAAGCCATCTGTTCTCTCAATCCCCTTTCGGAATGGGGTTGAATTTGCATAAAGAAAGATGTTTATCCTGAATTGTGAAAGATTTTCAAGTTAGAATTTTTCCAAAATTCGAACCCTAGTTTCCCCTATAAATTCCCCCTCTTCTTCATTGTTGAGGTGGGGGGGGGGGGGGGGG
>JAJOOR010039304.1:0-13926 GCA_036250505.1 Solanum acaule | reverse complement strand
TATAATATTTAATTTTTATAAGAAATTACATTTACGAAATAAATTTATCAAATAAAATAAATAATTAAAAATCTCTTGGCATTCCTAAAATATTTCATAACATATTTATCTTATTATTATTATTATTATAGTTAAATGTGGAGAGCCAAAATTGGGTGTCAACAGCTTGCCCCTTTCTTTGTCCATGGAAGAGAGTAAAGAAGACGTGGGCAAAAAAATATCGACACAATCCAATTTTAGGCGACCCAAGAAAATACACTTTGAGCAATAACTTGACAAGAATGTTTATTTTGGTATGGCTGAACTCTGGCTTCTAAGTTGCCTAGATATCTCAGGTTTCATGAGAAATCAGGCCACATGTAGTTCGAGAACATAACAAATTTTTATAAAAAAATTTCCCCAATATCGAATTATAGTAATACTGAAATCTTTTGGTGGTGAGGTATGAAGAGATTAGCACGAATAGAGGGATGAGATACAATTATAAAGAAACTTGTATGAGAAATGCTCGGTAGCAATTTCTACTGAAGACTCATGGTAGATAGATGAATTTTCAAAAGAATTCCCCAGTGTTGAGTTATAATGAATTGAGACATGAAAGAGCTATAAGTGAAATTTAAATCTGAACTTCTAAAAATCGAATTGAGTTTTGAAAGAGAATCCTTGACGTAGCTAGTGATGCTTGACATTGCACTAACTTGCCCTAGTTTGCTGCTTAGAGGGAGTTCCTCGTTGTAATACATTGTCCTGCAAAACATGTAAAAGGGTGAAAAGTACCTGTTGCGGTTCAAAAATTATAAATTGAAATAGTAATGTAAAGAGTAGAGTGTAGATGTTCAAACGACTGTTGATATCTCTTTTTGTGTTGTGAGTGTGATGTAGGTAAAGTAACTTGTAATGTAGAGGCCCTCGATTGGCGGGGCTGTTGTAATGTAAAAGCCTATATTCGGCTGTGTAAAACTTGTAATGTAAAGCCTTCGGCTGGCGGGGCTGTTGTAATGTAATAGCATGTATCCAGCTGTGTAAAGCTTGTAATGTAAAGCCTCCGGTTGGCGGGGCTGTTGTAATGTAAAATCATGTATCCGGTTGTGTAAAGATTGTAATGTAAATTTAATTGTCGGTGTGTGATAGTGTTTCTATGCGTGCTTGCCCCCGATCGATGGAGCTTCAGTGATTTCACTACGATGTGGTCTCTGATTGGCGGAGTGTTGCTTCTTTTGCTTATATACAGGCTCCGATTGGCGGAGTTCGGTCGATGTTTGCTATTTACAGCCTCCGATTGGCGGAGTTTGACGGTGTTTGCTATGTACAACCTCTGGGTGGCGGAGTTTGACGATGTTTGCTATGTACAGCCTCTGGGTGGCGGAGTTTTACAATGTTTGCTATGTACAACCTATGGTTGGCGGAGTTTGACGATGTTTGCTACAAGCTCCAGTTGGTGGAGTTATTTTGACAGAAAATTAAACATGGTATTTTCCTACGAGGGCTGTCTTTTCTTCAGTATTTGATCTAGATCTTGAGCGTACCTGCAAAGATTTAAACAAAATATATTTTAGTCATAAGATGCAAGTTGAAGTATTTCCGAGAAATGAAGTAGAGAAAGAGTATTTTGGTTCATGATTGTGAGAAATTGAATGGCGTTTCCGATCATGCCCCGAGACTTGATGTTATTTTCTTGATTCCTGTGTTCCTGCACTCAAAGAAAATTTTAGTTTGGGAGGGGGTGTTGATTTGCATCGACTTGCGGACTGAAGCCTCGTCACTAGAATCCTTCGACACCTCGTCAGTACCGCACATAGTTTCTTAACCTAGAGACTTGGTAGGTGGATGAGTGGAAAAAAAATATTTTTTAAAAGAATTAGCTTGTTTTTCTAGAAAATAAGTATACTACGTATACATTAGGTATATATAATTCTCCAGCGTTTTTAGATTATGACATGTTCCGAAGTCCATCAAGCTTTCCATTTTGTTGACTATATCCAACATAGTCCTCCTGTAGCTTTTACCCTTCTGATGAAGCTTTCCTAGCTTTTTTGCAGACACTGCGACGATCGATATTCTTCAATATTCTTAGGTTACGCTAACTATGAGGAATGTTTCCTAAGGGTATGCAGAGAATTGATCGAGCCTGACTCAGGTTGCCTACGTATCCCCAAAATAGGAATCAGATCATAACGTAGTTCGAATACAAGTGGGAGAAATAGAAGTATGTAATGCAATGACTGAGCTTGACTCAAGCTGCCCATGTATCCAAGTGGAATCAGGTCGTAACGTAGTTCGATTACAATAGAAAAGTGAAAAATATGACATGCAACGCAAGAACATGTAATGCAATGACCGAGCCTGACTCAGGCTGCTTACGTATCCAAGTGGAATCAGGTCAGGACGTAGTTCAGCTACAATAGGGAAGTAAAAAAAATATGAAATGCAATGACCGGGCCTGACTCAGGCTGCCTACATATCCAAGCGAAATCAGGTCAGGACGTAGTTCAAATACAACGGGAAAGAGTGAAAAATATGCAAGGGAAAAGTAAGAATATGTAATGCAATGACCGGGACTGACTTAGGCTGCCTATGTATCCAAGCGGAATCAGGTCAGGACGTAGTTCAAATACAATATGAAAGTGAAAAATATTGAAGGGACCGAATCCAAAAAGGATTGCCTACGTATCCCACCAATCCAAAAAGGATTGCCTACGTATCCCACCGAGGGAATTCAGGTCGAGCATAGTTCTAAATACATGGAAATGATGATTTTGGGTTTTCTAAGGGAGACCGGATCTTATGTGAGTTGCCTACGTACCCCGCCGTGGGAAGTCAGGTCTAAACGTAGTTCTGTTACACTGAAAAATACAAAAGTACACAAAATAAACTCTAATCTTGAGGTCTTCAGATGTAGTATTTCTTGATGGCGTCTGAATTGATTGTCTTTGTGCTCACTCTGCCGTCGATTTCTGCTAAGATTACCGCTCCTCCTGAGAGTACTCTATGAATCATGTAGGGTCCTTGCCAATTTGGTGCAAATTTCCCTTTGGATTCTCCTTGGTGAGGAAAGATCTTCTTCAATACCAACTGCCCTGGTGTGAACTGTCAAGGTTTGACTTTCTTATTGAATGCTTTGGCCATTCTATTTTGGTAGAGTTGGCCATGACAAATAGCGTCCATCCTCTTTTCATCGATGAGCATCAATTGCTCATGCCTGCTACGTATCCATTCTGCGTTGTCCAGACCAACATCTTGGATAATCCTTAAAGATGGTATTTCCACCTCAGCAGGTATTACTGCTTCTTAACCATAAACCAACATATAAGGAGTTGCCCCAGTTGATGTTCTGATTGTGGTGCGATAACCGAGTAGAGCATATGGTAGCTTCTCATGCCATTGTATGTGACTGTCTACGATCTTCCTTAAAATCTTCTTGATATTCTTATTTGCAGCCTCAACTGCTCCATTCATCTGTGGCCGGTAAATCGTGGAATTTTGATGAGCAATCTTGAACCTTTCACAAGTTTCCTTCATAAGATCGCTATTGAGGTTGGCTGCATTGTCCGTTATGATTGATTCTGGAATTCCAAATCGACAAACTATATTGTTGCGAACAAAGTCTGCCACTACCTTCTTAGTCATTGCCTTGAATGTCGAAGCTTCAACCCATTTTGTGAAATAATCGATAGCCACCAGAATGAAACGATGTCCATTTGATGCGGAAGGCTCTATGGGTCCAATAACATCCATGCCCCAAGCGGCAAATAGCCAAGGGGAACCCATCACATTGAGCTCATTCGGTGAAACCCGTATAAAATCTCCATGCACTTGACATTGATGACACTTTTGCACATACCAAATGCTATCTCTTTCCATGGTCATCCAAAAATATCTAACTCTTAAAATCTTCTTTGCCAAAGTGAACCCATTCATGTGAGGTCCGCAGGTTCCTGCATGTATTTCTTCCAAAAGCCTTGTTGCCTCTGCGGCGTCAACACACCTCAGAAATCCTAAATCCGAAGTTCTCCTATATAGGATTTCTCCGTTAAGGAAGAAATGATTGGCCATCCTCCTCAAAGTCCGCTTTTGCTTGCTCGTAGCATTTTCAGGATATTCTTGTTCTTCTATCAACCTTCTGATGTCATAGTACCATGGTTTTCCATCCAATTCCACATCTACATGAAAACAGTAAGCATGTTGATCATGTATCTCTATATCGATAGGGTTGATGTAATTCTTATGTGGGTGTTGAATCATCAAGGACAATGTTGCCAAAGCATCAGCAAACTCATTTTGAGCTCGAGGGACATGCTTGAACTCTATCCTTGGTAATCTCCTACTCAACTCTTTTATGCAATGCATATAAGGCAGGATCTTGACATTCTTAGTGGTCCATTCTCCTTGCACCTGGTGAACCAATAAGTCGGAATCTCCTATCACCAAAAGTTCTTTGATGTTCATGTCGATGGCCATCTTGAGTTCGAGAATACAAGCTTCATATTCCGCCATGTTATTGGTATAGTAGGACCTAATCTTAGCTGAGATTGGGTAATACTAACCTGTTTCTGAAATTAAGACTGCTCCTATTCCAACTCCAATAGAGTTTGATGCTCCATCAAAGAACATTCCCCATCCATCATATAACTCTGATATATCTTCTCCTACAAACAAAACCTCTTCATCGGGGAAGTAGGTCGTGAGTGGCTTGTAATCCTGGTCCACCGGGCTTTCTGCGAGGTGATCAGCCAAGGCTTGTCCTTTGATGGCCTTCTGTGTCACATATACAATATCAAACTTGCTCAACAAAATTTTCCACTTTGTCAGTTTACCCGTAGGCATGGGCTTCTGAAAGATGTACTTTAGTGGATCCATTTTTGAAATCAAGTACGTGGTGTATGCAGACAGGTAATGCCTAAATTTTGCGCAATCTAAGTCAAAGCACAACATGTTCATTCCAACAAGGTGTATCTTGCCTCGTATGGTGTGAACTTCTTGCTCAAATAGTAAATAGCTTGCTCTTTTCTACCTGCCTTATCATGCTGCCCTAATACACATCCAAATGCATTATCCATGACAGATAGATACAATAACAAAGGCTTTCCAAGCTATGGTGGGACCAATACTGGTGGGTTGGACAAGTATTCTTTGATTCTATCGAAAGCCCTTTGGCATTCCTCGGTCCATTTCGTGGCAACATCCTTTTTCAGTAACTTGAATATGGGTTCACAGATCACTGTGGATTGAGCTATGAACCGACTGATGTAATTCAATCTTCCTAGGAAACTCATCACGTCCTTCCTGGTCTTGGGTGGAGGTAGCTTTTGGATTGCCTTTATCTTTGATGGATCCAACTCTATGCCTTTCCTGCTAACAATGAATCCCAATAGTTTTCCCGCGGGTACTCCAAATGCACACTTTGCTGGATTCAACTTCAGATTATACTTATGCAACCTCTCAAAGAACTTTCGTAAGTCATCCAGGTGGTCTGAACTTCTTTTGGAATGGATAACGACATCATCCACATACACTTCAATTTCCTTGTGGATCATATCGTGAAAAAGGGTAGTCATGGCCCTCATGTAGGTTGCACCAGCATTTTTGAGACCAAATGGCATTACTCTGTAGTAATACACTCCCCATGGAGTGATAAACGATGTGTTCTCTGCATCATCTTCATCCATCAAGATTTGGTGATAACCTGCAAAGCAATCGACAAATGATTGCAACTCATGTTTTGCACAATTATCGATGAGTATATGGATATTTGGAAGAGGGAAATCATCCTTAGGACTGGCTCTGTTGAGATCTCGATAGTCCACACATTTTCTGATCTTTCCATCCTTTTTTGGCACATGCACAATATTGGCTAACCATGTGGGGTAATTTGTAACCCTTACAACGTTCGCCTCAATTTGCTTAGTTACCTCCTCCTTGATCCTTAAGCTCAAATCTGTCTTGAATTTTCTTGTCTTTTTCTTAACAGGTAGACAGGTGGGATCAGTCGGTAGTTTGTGCGAAACAATATCGATGCTTAATCCTGGCATGTCATCATAAGACCAAGCAAATACGTCAACATACTGCTTAAGCAATTCCATTAACTCTTACTTTCTTTCAGCCTCCAAATGTATGCTGACTCGTGTCTCCTTTATGATTTCCTCATCTCTTAAGTTGACAACCTCTGTTTCATCCATATTGGGTTTCTTCTGACTTTCAACATGCTCGATCTCGTGTGGTAGGTTTTCCGGTATCATGCTTTCATCATACTCTTCGTGATCTTATTCATCGCTTTCACCTTGCTCAGTGGATTCGTTACATGTCATAACCATTGAATGATGATTTTTATTAATATGAGTGTTGAAAAGTGCAAGAGGTAAGTAAAAATAAATAGATATTTAAATAATGAGAATTTTTTAAAAGAAAATAAAGACATTTTATTTCAAAGCATTCTAGCTTTTAGAAGAGGCAAACAACAAAATATTAGGCATGATTCAAGACTCAATTTGATCATGCGAATTTTTAAAATTAAGACTACTTTTCTACACTACCAGGACTCTGGTTGAAACAGGGACGGGCTGGTGGTCCAATTCTGCAAGATTTCTCCAGGTTCGGCATCACGAATGGTCAACTTATTGAGATTTATCCCTTCCTCTTCTCCAGCCATGGCCACGAACAGATTGCCTATTCCTTCTATGATGTCATCAACGCCAGCTCGATCTGGAATCAAAGCTTGTTCTGGTACAATTGTATCGCTTGACCCATGACGGTCTCTTCCCGAGGTAGGCTCATATCCAAGTCCATTGGTGCCTCTCTGATGCTTCAGCTGGATCGGCTCAACTATGCCATTGGACTTGGGTCCAAGTCCACTCTTAGGTTGATACCCATACTTCAACATCTCTGACGCAACTATTTTTGCTGCACTTGACAATTTTGTATCGTCTGCCTCTGCTTCCTCATTGACCCTTACAGCTTGCATAATTTCCAAATTGTGAAAAGTGGCTCCGTCTAACTCGTCAGTGACTGGGATAGAATTAATAGAAAGGATGGGGTGACTAAGCTCTCCGTGGATGGTAACTTCTGTGCGACCCCACTCAAACTTTACACATTGGTGAAGAGTAGAAGGAACCACTCTTGCCATGTGAACCTATGGTCTTCCCAGCAACAGGTTGTAGTTGGATGATACATCCATCACTTGAAATAGAATGGGGAATTCAGCCGGCCCCACCTGCAATGTGAGATAGATCTCTCCAATGACACTTCTTTGCGCTCCGTCAAAAGCTCTAACTTTCACATGACTTTCCTTTATCTGTCCCATATTAACACCTAAATCCCTCAAAGTGGTAAAAGGACAGATGTTGCATCCGAAACCACCATCAATTAGAACTTGAGTCACAACTTTATCACAACACTTGACTGCGATGTGAAGCGCTTTGTTGTGCCCAGCCCCTTCTGCAGGCAGCTCATCATCGTGGAAAGAAATCTTGTTAGCTTCCACTATTCTTCCAATCGTTGCAGCTAAGGTCTCACTTGTGGTCTCTTTTGGAATGATCACTCCGCTTAACACCTCCATCAAGGCATTCATATGAGCTTCAGAACTCATAAGCAAAGACCAAATGGATATGTGGGCTGGCGTCTTCTTTAGTTGTTCTTCAACCAAATAGTCTTTAGACTGCATCTTCTTCCAAAACTCTGCGGCTTCAGTATCGGTAACATTCTTCTTTGGATTCCGTTCTTTTCCAAGAACTCTTTGATTTAGATCCTCTTGTGCATAACACCTCCCCAACCTAGTCATTCCTTGAGCCACGACAATGTCGATCATCTTGCCCTTGGCACCTGCTCGATAGTCTCAAGGGACTTCTTTGGTGTCATACTCAGACTTTCTAGCCATTAGAGTGGTCATTACAACTCTTGGGAGATATGTTTGGACAATCAAAGGTTCCCTTAGTTGAACAGTGATAAAAGGTTGTGCCGAAGATGTCATGGCATCTGCTTCATTTATGCTCGGATAGTCGGGGGGCCCATATTCATCCTCCAGAGTAACCATGTTGACGTCCCAATTCTCTTGGTTTGGCAAGGAGTTGTTGTTCACATTGGGAGGTGCTGGAGTGCATTTGATTACTCTTCTCTTGATCAAAGATTCGATCTGGTTCTTCAAACCATAACAATCTTCTATGTCATGTCCTTGGATTCCCGAGTGGTAAGCGCATCGCTTATTTCCATTGAAGTTACGAGGGATTGGATCGGGAAGTTTTCCTTCAACTGGTTGTAGCACTCCCACTGTCCTCAACCTCTCAAACAATTAGGCGTAGGGTTCGGCAATCGGTGTATAAGTGTGAACATTTCTAGCTTCAAGATTTGGACGTGGTCTCGGTGTATATGCTGGTCTATTTTGGTGGATTAGGGATTGGACAGAGGCATATGGTCTTGGAGGATTTTGGTATGTTGGTGCTCGGGATGGATTATAGTGTGGTTGGGTATTATATACTGCGACATATGAAGTATGCGCAACGATGTGGGGATTGTTGGGGTATCGATGAGATGGTCCTCCTTGTTGGTAAGTGACAGCTGAAACATCCTCCCTTTTCTTTGTGATGCCACCAATGGAACCCGATTGTATAGCCCTACTTGCAGCTTGTAATGCGACCATAGACTGAATCTTCCCAGATTTAACACCCTCCTCTATAAAGTCTCCCATCTTGACCAATTCTCCAAACTTTTGACCCATCATTGACATCATCTTGTCAAAGTAGATACCTTTTTAAGCTCGAATAAAGTACTTCGAGAGCTCACTCTCATCTAGTGGTGGTTTCACCCTTGCAGCTTCAGTTCTCCAACATCGTGCATATTCCTGGAAATTCTCAGATGGCTTTTTCTGTATATTGGCCAATGAGAATCTGTCAGCAGTAATTTCAGTATTGAATTTGAAACGAGTCATGAAGTCCTCGGCCATTTCCTGCCAGTCGTGCCATTTGCGAGGGTCTTGGCGGGTATACCAGGTTAATGCTTCTCCAGACAAACTCTGAATGAACAACTTCATCCTCAACTTCTCATTTCTCCCTACACCGACTAACTTGTCACAGTATTACCTTAAATGTGCGTGAGGGTCACCCTTTCCATCGAACATGTCAAACTTCGGTGGTTTGTATCCTACCGGCATGTCAATGTCTGGATGAATGCACAAGTCATCATAATCCAGACTCGCTGTCCCTCTAGTGACTTGTAAGCTATTCAATGATTTTCTCAGACCCTGAAGCTGGGCATTTATCGATGCATCTTCTTTCAATCGAGCATTTTTCTCCATTTCTTCGTATTGATCGACCTCGTATGGGACATTAACCACAATTGGCATAGTGAAGGTAGGAGCTACAGCGGAATATACGGGTGGAACATGTGTCTCATAGGGAGCGGTAACGTGTGCCCCAAGTATCTGCTGCATTGTAGGTATGGTAGGGTCGCGATTGGAAAGGTCGGGAACGGTCCGAACTGCGGTTGGAGAAGCTGGTGGAACTCGACCGTGAGTGGGAGCGTGCTGAGTTTGTTCTGGCTGATTTGGCAAGTTGGCAGAAGGCAAGTCAGCCTTTGCGAAGTAGATAGGCGTCTTGAAAGTAGGGAAAGTGGTAGCCGACAGTTTGGCCAAGTCTCGCACTTGATGCAATTCTTCCCTCAAGATCTCGAGTTTTTGTTCCATGTGAGTCATTTTCTCCTCGTTTTGAATGTTAGCTATACTTAGAGAACTTTCGGGATTCTCAATAGGTACTATTATGTTTGCGGCAGCGTTGAACTCGTCTTTATCAGTCATTTTTCCCTTTGATCAAAGGTTGTATCGTGAGTCAGCCAGTGTGCAAGTCGACACAAATCAACGTACTTTTGGGGATAAATAAGAAAAGAAAACAAAGAGAAAGGGAAACTATGTTAGTTTGGGAAATATTGAAAGCTGTAACAAATAAGTAAATGTAACACACTTATACGCCAATTCGGAGACATTCAAAATGCGTCCTAATATAGAACCTAATTTTGCCTGAGGTAGGCCTACGTTGCAATTAGTTTGATAATAAATTATCTATTTAAACACATTTTAGATTTGGAGCAAACATAATTTCATTGATTAATTAGTTTGGCTATTACAACGATGTAGGTGATCAGAAGCCGAAAAAATTAAAGTACAGGGGTCGCCATAAGGCATACAAGAGGGATAGGCCACACGACACTTTGAAGAGCTTATGAGGGAATTCAAAGAATAAAGATGATCTACGGCCAGGTTGGAGCATCATCATCATCATCGTCCATATTATAGTAAGGACCTGGGTGATACTCTGGAGACTCTTCAGGGCCATACTCAGATGATTTTTCTATAACCCCTCCATCTCTTGGGTCATAGTCATTAGAACCCATCTCAGAAACCTCCATGTGATCCTCCCACACTTCTTCTTCTGGGTCCTATTCGGGATCCTCCTCTGGGTCCTCTTCCGGGTTTTCTTCTGGGTCTTCTTCTAGGTCCTCTTCAAGATCTTCTTCTAGGTCTTCTTCTTGGATTAAATAATCGACGGATCCTGGAACTATCTGATTGTACATGGGTGTAGTGAACCCCATGCGAGGAAGCACAAACTCTCTAATCCAATCAATTTGTTGTCTGTCTACAAACCCCCAATGCCCATGTGCGCTCGGATGAGTCATATGACTCACAGTATTCCGCCAAGCGTAATACTCTAGCGTACACTAGCTTTCTTCTCCTATTTCTAAATCAATTGTGGATTCCCACTCGGCTTGCAAATTTCTTATTCGTTCCAGCGAGACTAAAGTGAATGTATCTTTATGTGACCCCATTATTGACCATAACAGAATGTCTTGGATAACTCCAAATTGACGCATAACCCGAAGAGGTGCATATGGTTGGATGCCCCTAAGCCCAATTAACTCGATAAAGAAAAAGTATCGAGTCTTAGTAAACGCCAATCTTGTTATCCAAGAGAACTTTCATTGGATGGCGTCTCCCGTGAGGTTGTTCAAAAATGTGCGCCATTTTTCCCTTCCTGTCGGCGCACCTACTCAATTTTGGAGACGATCTTCGTGGCTTTCGATCTTGTTAGAAGAACCTATTTAGTAATCCATTTGTGGATCACGTTGATAGAAATGTTCCCTTGCCCAAATCTGTAGCAATATATTGCATCCTCCGAAGAAATTGTGTCCCCTAATGCAGGCTGTCATTGAACAAAGAACTTTGGCGAGGATCATAGGCACCAAAGTAAATCTTTGTGGATCGTTGAAGATGCTTATAACCATCTGCAATATGTTGATGTCGATAGAATTGGACCTTATCGGGAACACCATAACTTCTAAAAAAACCATAACGAATACTCTTGGCCTCATATGCTCCATGCTCTGCGAGTACATTCAAATTCACGCTGATATTCATAGTAACCTTCCAAACGCCCAAACCTCTGAAAGAGATAATCTAACTCGACGTGTCCGCCGTCCACATATCTCAATGACCGAAATATGTGCAGATCCAAAAGACTTAGAAAGTCACCTATACAGATAGTTGAGGGGATCACCGGCAGCCTCCCTCTAATCGGTAGCTCGGTAAGACTACTGAACTCCTCTAGTGTAGGAGTGATCTCAAAATCCAGGAATTTGAATGTTACGGTGCTCGGTTTCCAAAACCCCATTAGCTGAGTGAAAAATACTTTATCGCATTGTGTCCCCAGAAGCGACAATAATGCTACTAAGTGCCCTTGAATCTCTGCCCCATGTATCCTGTGGATATTTTGCCACCAATTCTGTAGAATGCGGGGCGCTGAAACGACCATTTGGATATCCGGCAAGTCTTGGTTGAGGATTATCTGAAAAGAGGGTAAATGGTGTAATGAGTTTATTTGCTCCAAATCAGTTAAGTGTTTAAGTTTGGATAATTTATATCAATTTCACACAAAGCTTATGTCATTGAGTTTTAAAGAAGAAACTCATTGACATTTGGGTGGTTTCCTAAATGCAACGACAATACCGTTTACTGTCTTGCCTAAGGCTATGCAACATGATCTATTTTAAAGAGTAAGATTTTTTCCTATATGATTGAGAGTGGGATTGAGTAATTGTGAGAAGGTGCACTATCTTAATTGCAATAACTCTGAAACTAAGGAATCCAAAGAGAGTTTCGGAGGAGTGCAGGAACACCCCTTGCGTGTACAATGTGTGCGTGTACGGCCAAAAACTCGATAGAAAGTGCAAATGACAGTGTAGAGAAAGAAGTAACAAGTAGCGTTTTAAAACAAATAAGGAACACAAGTTTGGATTTCACTTGCGACCTTTCGGTCAAAACAATATATCAATTCGGTGAAGCAAACAAGCAAAAATAAATAAGTAATCACAAGTATTATTCCTAAATTGAGTTTTTGTAAGGTTAAAACCTAAGTAAGTTCCCCAGCAGAGTCGTCAAGCTGTCGCACCCTATTTCGAACAGGCCAAAACAGTTCACAACATAATATGGCTGACACTCTTATTTCTTGGAAAAATTGTTTTGTTTTTGTTTTAGAGTTGCCACCTAAATTTTAAGGAAAATATTAGGAAAACCATTTTAATATGTAAATGTAAACTCTGTTTTGATTTGCGAAACCAGTGAGATTCTGAGTAAGGGTTTTGGTTACTCGAGGGTAAGGTATTAAGCATCCCTCAGAGCCTATCCGAAGATAGTCCTTAAACTCAATTTAGGAAAATATGATTAGGAAAACTTGTTTATTTATTTGCTTTAAAAAAATTAATGATAAGTTAATTAGTTAGTTTAAGAAAAAGAGTAAAATACAAGGTACGATATATATATGTCTTTATAAAATAGATTTAATAATAGTATTTTTATCATATAAAAATAAATAAATAAATGAACTTAAATTTATAATAAATTCATATGTAAAAAAAATATAGTTGTATCATAATAAACTCATCCTTAAAATACATAGATGTTGAATTTGCAAAAATCGGTCATCTTATTAAGACGTGATATAAAAATCAGATAGTAGTTAGGTGTAAATACGTAGTAATATGTGATGTGTAATTTGAATGAAAATATATAGAATGGAGTTTTTTTTTTTTTTTAAAATGATACTAGATATTAAACTATTATATAAAGGTTTGTGATTTTAAATATGTTTTATTAAAAGTGTGGTATATATATGTACGTTGTTTAAAACAAGTGAATGTTTATTATTTTATTTACATGTAAAGATAAATTAACGATAGATTAGATTTAGTAAAATAATATGTGTAAAGTGTAGGAATAAATTATAAAAATAAATAAATAACATTCGGAATAGTAGATAAAAATAATAATAGATTATGTAGAGAAAAATATAGAATATATACCTTTGTGTGTATGACATATATATGTATGCACCTTTTATTTGAACCTGTTGACATATCTAAATTTTGAAATAGCATATTAAAAGATTAAAGTGTTTAGCAATGTTTGATTCAAAAAAAAAAAGGCATAATACATATATTGACCCCTAAACTTGGCTTCAAATTTTAACTTTGACCTTTAACTTTGTAAGTGCACAAATAGGCACTTTAACTATCCAAAACTTAAACAAAAAAACACTCGGATCCTACCTGGAAAAATGCGTGAAATACACTCAAATTAGGCGCGTCAGATATAAAAATTCAAGGGGTCAACCGTAAAAAAAACATTGAAAGGACAATTAAACCCTTTTTATATTTTTTTCAACAATTTTCCCCTCTTTTTTGAATTATTTGTTGTTCACTGCAAAATGCAAGTGACATTTAATAAAATTTTTTGTTATTACGTAAAAATATTATAATGAAGTTTTTTTTTTGGCAAGAAGGAAAAAGGAACACGTGTAGTACTAATTTTTTTTTTGAGATTCAATCAATTTTTTTTGTCTTTGAAATATTTCTAGCTGTTAATTACTGTAATTTATAGTACTTTCTAAGAAA
>JAJOOR010039303.1:0-18384 GCA_036250505.1 Solanum acaule | reverse complement strand
CCCCCCCCCCCCCCCCCCCCCCCCCCCCCCCCCCCCCCCCCCCCCCCCCCCCCCCCCCCCCCCCCCTGTATTAAACTAATAAACAAAAACAACAAAAATATAAAGATGTGAGATAGGGAGACGGGATTCTTGGGATGTGATCGGAATATGGGATAAAATAAACAATCGGGTAAATGCTATTGATAGTAAATCACTGAACATTTGTAACTAATCTAAACTTTAGTGGAGGTAAAATTTTTCTCGAACAATTTACCCTGAATCAACTCGGTTTCTCTCTAACACTGAGTTGCAGCAATTAAGCACAACCTTCCTCCTAGCCCATTCACTCTCTCCAGCTGAATGTGTTGGAAAAGGTCTAGGATTCACACTCTCAAGCTGAACCTACGACGACCCACTAACCACAGGCTATCGATTTAGTAGTCTTGGTTTTAAAACCTCTCTCTCTCGAAAGCCAAAAACATGAAGATGAAATCGTATTTGCAACTACAATCCCATTAAGTTCAAACACAACTACTAAAAAAATCACATTTATACAACAAATAGACTATCAATGAGCAATACCCAAAAGTAAATTTAACCCATATTCACAAAATCACACCCCAAGAATTGGGGGTTTAGCTAGACATGAAAAAGAGATAGAAATTGATACCTATAAGTGTTTCCATCAAATGGGTACGATAAATAAGGTCTTTAAACACCTCAAGGATGAAGATTCTTTAAGACCCATTTCCAATTTCATGGAATTGAAAACCTTCAAAATCTCCAAAGCTGAAGAACAATGTCTCCCAAAAGCTCTAAAATCTCAAAAATGTCTAAAAACTCAATATTTTGTCCTAAACTTTGATTTCTAGATTTTTGGATTTCTGGAGACTAAGCTAACAATTTAAACAGGTATTTATAGTGTTCGAAAATTTGTGCTGCTAAGGACCACTCGGCGCAGTTAGTCAGGATCGACGACACACTCGACGATCTGCCCTTTGGTCTCATTCATCGTCTTTTTGCCTTTTCTTTCAACGTCTTCGCATTTTGGATCATTGGGCGATAAGAAGCTGCTTTGCGGAACTGTTCGGCGACACGCCGACTGCTCTCTTTCATCGCCGACTTGATTTTTTTATTCAGGGCTCAGCACACTGGAACATTAGGCGAGATTAAGGCCATTCGGCGACTCGCCTAATGCATTAGGCGATCCTCAATACTTTATTTCTCCGTTCTTTCAGCCTTTTTGTTTCTTTTTACTTGATAGCGTCCATGCTTTGTCTCTCAATTCAAATACCTGAAACTTAAGGATTTACATCAGTTATTGAGACAAAATATGCATTTGACGACACTAAATCTATCAAAATATAGCCCTAAATGAGTCCAAATTATGGACTCATCAACACCCCCAACTTAAACTTTTGCTTGTCCACAAGTAAAACTCAAGTTCAGCAGTTCAGAAAGGATGTCTCAAATGGTGCTACACATGATTCAATCATCAATGTACACAACAAGACTCAACTTAATCATGCAAGGATCAATTGTGTACTCAAAGACATATGTTGTGACACACCATTACCAAAGATTCTCAAGCTCACAATACTTGCTTCAAATGCAAGTTCAAGCTCAACAAAAGTGTTCAAATGCCCTCACACAAAAAAATGATTCCATTTTCACACACAATGGTTCAGTCATTTAAAGTTCCGAAATCAAATGCAACGCTCACACTCACAAAGATGAACACAATGCATGCTTTCACCCATAGGTTTGTTCGTATTTTCCAATTTTCAATTGCTTTAGCTCACTAAAGATCAAAAAGGTCTTTTCAAGGCTTGTAATGGGGCTGAGTGTAAAGGTATGGTCATTTAGGCTCAGTGAATTTTATCCTCATGAAATTTGGTGCTCACAACACTTCCTTTCCTTCTCCTTATCAAGTTTGTTCATGTTCACAAGTCATCCCATTATTCATTTTCCATGGTTTGTTGGAAACCCCATTTTTTTTGCATTTTCATAACTTTATTTCACAAATTTATATTTTGTATGGAGGGGTTCCATTTATCTCAACACATGGATAGAAGGGAATTTTCTTGCACTCCTTGACTTGCCTTCTCTTTTCACCACACCCCCAACTTAGGCTTTTGTCCTAAGTTGGCGATTCAATCAACCACAAATCAAGAGGATTATAGCTAGTGTATTAAGAAAGGTCATGTTTTAATCAAGTTTCTTCCAAAGAAAGGTAAGGCTCAAGGGGTGTTCAAAAGAGGTTCACACACACTCACACGGTAGGCCACAAAAGTGGTATATATCAAATTGTTTCACACTCTTCAAAGTTGCCTAAAATCATATCATGAGATCACATCACTTCGTCAACCAGACCAATGGTGCAAATTCTAGGTGTTGCCATGCATGGTTCACAGTAAGCTAATCACAGAAGGCATCGACACTAAAGTCAAAAAAGACTTCACACTTTCGCTAGTGTGCAACATTCATCACAAGAGAATTGATTTGATACATGGCTAATCACAACGAGATGCAAAAAAATCACATATTATCTATGCAACTTCATTTGGTCTCATCGTAGCCGCACATTCATGTTAGTTCTATTATGAGAACTATTCAAGTCCACGGTATTGACCAAAACTGAGACTCAAAGTTTCTAAAGAACAGCCACATTCAAGTACATACAAGAGGTGGTGAAAATTTTGGAAGGGTCAAAATCATTTACAATTAAAGCAAAAGGAGCCACAAGCTCAAACGTCCACAAAAAGTAGTGTATAACACAATTTTAAAGCATAATGACTCAAATATATGATCAAAACATCAATCACGAAAGACAGGTGGGCATTACCCCACCACAAATAAAAGTACTTTTCCTCAAATGCAAACAGAATTATCCAAAATTTAAAATAAAGTAAGACAGAGAGGGACCTAAAGAGGGGATCATGTCTAAGCAGTAACTCCATCAATCTGGGCATTAGTGCCTAGTATATAGGTCTAGATTTGGGCATCAATGCCCGAGTCACCACAGAGGGGCCAGCTTCACTAGAGGCCGCTAAAGGTGTATCTGCTAGGGAAGCTTGTACAATAACATTTACCATAGCTCCCTCAGCCTCCGCAAGGTCAGGCAAGTCTATAAATATGCTCTCCTGCGGTATCGCTATCTGCTCCTCATCTGTCTCTGCATCTGACTCATTATCTGTTGTTTCATCCATGGGTACATCTTCGGTGGTAGCCGGAGGGATCTTTGTAGCCTTAGGAGCGTCTAAGTCATATGTAGCACCTATTAATCAATTGAAGTCGATAGACTTCAGATAGTCTACGTTTTTCCTCAATTCTGCTACCTCAAATTTCAAAGCCAAAATCTCAGAGGTTCCCCCTTGCCTGCTCTCACAAGCTTCAACTCTCGTAGTGAGAGTGTCAATAGAAGTTTGCAGAGGGGTCAGTCCAGCTAGAATCGCAACCTCAATCATCAAGGGGACAGATCTCTCTAATAGGGTGGCCATCACGTCAGTTGACTGGGCCAGATTCTCCATCTTCAGGATCATTGCTTGAGTGATCTTGGTCTACTGGGAGGAAGAGGAGGTGCCTGGAGACTAAGAAGATGAGGAAGGGACATAAGTACCTGAAAGCCCAGAAGTCAGAGTAGGCAAAGACACCTCTGCAGGTATAGAATCGACATCCACCTCTTGAGAAGTATCTGTCGGTGCTGCTCTCCTCCTGTCAGCCTCTTCTCTAGTGTACTCAGCCTCAATATGCCGGATATCAGTGGAGGAGGACGGGGTAATCACAATGTCTCTGACAGCATCCCGAGGCACTCTAGCATGCCTTCATAGTTCTGTGATTAGTACTTGGAAGGGTAAAGAGGTCTATTTTTGCTTGGCTCTCATGGCTATCTCCTCCTCTATGCTAAGGCCTAAGTTGAGCTACCTCTTTGATAAGATAGACCCTAAGCAGGCTTCTTTTACATGTTGGAGAATGGATTCATTCTGTGAAGGAATAATTGAGCTATTGATGAATTCGAACAAATAACGGGTAGCTACGTTCAAATCCTTCTTTTCGATCTCGACTTCTGCCTTAATCTACCTAGGAGTGGTATCAGAAATAAGAGGACCAAGCCAACCCTTTTGATCCTCCAGAGTTTGTGTCGTAGGCAGACCTTCATATGAGAGTGCAGACCCTGGAATCCTATCTAATGAAGCATTAATGTACTCCTCACTACAGCTCACTTCTACACTGTGAATAGTGACCAACTTAACAGGTCTGAACTCGCTAGCTTTCTTTTTGATCTTCAACACTAGTTCACCATATGTTGTGTAGAACTTACAGACCCATGAAGGAATATATAGACCTCGGCGCCTGGTGAAAATATGGAACTGGTGCTACTGTAATAGTTCTGCTACACTGGAATACTTGCCCTCCAAACCCTCTGTAAATAGTAGCTTTTCCTCGAAGATGGTTCGCAAACCATCTCCTTTCAGCACGTTGAAGAGTCTAGGTGGAGGAACAATTGGTGGCATAGGAGCCACAGGAGGTGCCGGAGTTGTCAATGATTCTGCTAGTGTAGCTGTACGAGGGACTCTGTTGGACGCGGTGTGAGATCTATCCCGGAGCTCAAACTGCTGGAACTGGAGAGGCTGGTCATCATCAGGCTCAGATAGACCAGCCTGGGATCTAGTAGTGGCCTTGTCAGACATAGGCCTCTTTCCCCTTTCCTTTGTGACCTGGTGGAGGTTCTTGCCTTCTTCTTTTTGGAGGATTTGATACCCCTTCGTTGATTGTGACACCCCGTACTCTTTTCCGGGGTTGCTCATCTATGTTTGTCCTCACCATGCCTGGAAAATATTTAGAAAAAGTTAGGAATGACTTAATCAACTTGATAAAGAAGCAGTTGTAGACGGACTTTACCGAGATACTCGGTGAGTCGCCAAATCGCTTCGTCAAACTGAATTGGGCTTGCCAAAAGGGTTTGCTCAAATATTAAGGCAATTTAACGATGTGAAAGGTCTTATGGTGAATCACCGATATCATTCGGCGAGCAGGGGATAAATCTTGCTTGGTAGCATTAAAAGGTCCTTTCTTGGGCAGCCACACCTACTCGTTTACCTGTACTTTTACTCCTTCTCGTAACCGGCCTCTTCGCTATAATAATGCAATTCATAAGTTAGATATGAATCACCTACAACATTGACTCTATTGCACGATCTAAGAAATGAAAGAAAAGAGACAACTCCTACATGTTCCGTAGCCTCATGTTTATAAATGTGGTGCACAACTGAAGCTTCACGTGATCAAGACTTTTCTTCCCATTCTAAGATCTTACGATCGTGAGTAGTAATATAACCCAACTGAATGGGTTGGGGACGAGTCCCAAGGAAGCAATTAACAGACGAGAATCAAATAGTAAAGTAAAACTAAGTTCTAAACAATCAAAGCTATAAATATTAACGAATAAAAACATACTAAATCTAAAGGTGACATGAATGTCAATTATCAATGGGGGGGGGGGGTTGTATTCAACTAATAAACTAAAACAATAAAAATATAAAGATGCGAGATAGGGAGACAGGATTGTTGGGATGTGATAGGAATATGGGATAAAATAAACATTCGGGTAAATGCTATTAATAGTAAATCTCTGAACATTTGTAACTAAGCTTGACTTTAGTGGGCGTAAATTTTCACTTGAACAATTTACCACGAATCAACTCGGTTTCTCTCAAACACCGAGTTGCAACAATTAAACACAGCCTTCGCCTTAGCCCAGTCACTCTCTCGAGATGAATGTGTGGGAAAAGGTCTAGGGTTCATTCTCTCGAGATGAACCCACACAACCTAATAACCACAGGCTATCGATTTAGTAGTCTTGGTTTTAAAACCTCTCTCTCAAGCAAGCCAAAAACACGAAGATGAAATCGTATTTGCAACTACAATCTCATTAAGTTCAAACACAACTACTAAACTAAATCACATTTAAACAATCAATGAGCAATATACCCAACAGTAAATTTGACCCATATTCACAAAATCACACCCCAAGAATTGGGGTTTTAGCTAGACATGAAAAAAAGATAGAAATCGATACCTATAAGTGTTTCCATCAAATGGATACGATAAATAAGGTCTTTAAACACGTCAAGGATGAAGATTCTTCAAGACCCACTTCCAATTTATTGGAATTGAAAACCTTCAAAATCTCCAAAGCTCAAGAACAATGTCTCCCAAAAACTCTAAAAACTCAAAAATGTCTAAAAACTCAATATTTTGTTCTAAACTTGATTTCTAGATTTCTGGATACTAAGCTAACAATTTAAGTATTTATAGTGTTCAAAATTTATGCTGTGATAGACAACTCGGTGCAGTTAGTAGGGATCGCCGACACACTCGGCAATCCGCCCTTTGGTCTGGTTTATCCTCTTTCTGCTTTTGCCTTCAGCGTCTTCACATTTTGGATCATTTGGCAAAATGAAGCTGCTTCGCGGAATTGTTCGGCAACGTGCAGACTGCTCCCTATCATCGCCGACTTGATGTTTTCCTTCAGGGCTTAGCACATTGGAAAATTAGGCGAGATTAAGGCATTTTGGTGACTCACCTAATGCATTAGGCGATCCTCAGGACTTCATTTATCCATTTTTTCAACCTCTTTGTTCCCATTTGTTTGATAGCGTCCATGCTTTGTCTCTCAATTCAAATTCCTGAAACTTAAGGATTTACATCAGTTATTAAGACAAAATATGCATTTGAGGACACTAAATCTATCAAATTATAGCCCTAAGTGAGTCCAAATTGCGGACTCATCAACAACACATCCATAAGCAAGACTCTGCAAAAACACGGCTTTGTAAACTCCCTAGGATGACCTGCTCTGATACCACTTTTGTCACGCCTCAAATACTATTAAGACGGACAGGCACCTGATGCCCTAAAGGCCCGAGAGAACCAACATGTAACTTAGGTTTACTATGCTTATAACTATGACAATCTTGTGACAAGTTCACATAGGATGCAGCGATACAAACCAACATAAGTAGACCCAAAACTTATATACAAGACTTGGCCATTGAAGCCACCACTTCTTAAGGCCCAACTGAACCATATACATAAGTCTACAAAGCCTCTAAAAGATAGAAATCCTTAGAGTAGGTCGGGACAGACCCCGCCTTACCCTTAACTACGATACAATACCAAAATGAATCTACCAAGGACTTAGTAAAGCTCTGAATCAACTTGGAGCTCACCAAAAGTAGTTGAGTATTGTGTGCTCCTATTGAGGAGGTCTACTAGCTGGGGTACCTGTGCCCACAGTATGAAATGCAACGTCCCCCGCGAGGAACGTCAGTACGAAAAAATGTACTGAATATGTAAGGCAATAACATATATAAGTAAGAGTTCAAATGAAACCAAGTATCACTATATGTGTGCATAAATTAGAACAGAAGACCACCTTTGTTAATTCTTGTAGGATCATGTATGTTACATTGTTGTCTTTACATTTTTGTGTGTTATGATATTTATAAGGCATGTGATACGAATGACCAGCTAATCAGTGGTAGAAGAGGATGACCCCTGCTAGGCATTTTAACCCCTGGGATGCTATCCTGATTCACAATTACACAAATTGGGATCGGCCCATGCTAGGCTTTCTCCCCTGAGCTGCCACCCTTATTTACCAATTGGGATCGGCCCATACTAGGCTTTCACCCCTGAGCTGCCACCCTTCTATACCAATTGGGATCGACCCATGCTAGGCATTTGCCCCTGGGCTGCCACCCATAATTATACAGATTGCTTCACTTAGATTCTTTAATCTTTGAGATTGTTGTTTTGGTGGTCATAATTATTTTTGAGATTTGGAAATACGGACCAATAGTAGAAGACGTGAAAATAATAACTTCAAGGCACTAACAATGACATAAGGAGCTTAAATGACACAATTGACTTCAGTTGACTAAGATGAGAATTCACCAAACTTGCCTTTGCAAATATCATTTCTATACTAGCACATAGGAGGATAGTTACACAAGTTTAGAGTAGTGAACATATAATGAAGTAATTCTACACACTAAGGAGAGGGGGAAATATTGTTAGCTATTCGGAGATAGTACGCTGCCACTATGTTTCCTTTACTAGGAATAGAACTTAGGAAACTCAGTTCATTGATATTAATCACAAATATCAGATTTCATGCCAAGGAATATCAAATCGAATAGCCTTACATACCTTGTCCTCTAATCAACGCAACTATCACGATTCAGCCTCCCCTTTTAGGTTTTAATATACAATATAAGTCATGATAAACTAAAATTAGCAGCTATCATACTGTGAGTCTCGTAAAACAGTAGCTAACTTTGATGGAAAATGAGCCCATACAACACTTAAAATAACGTGTATCACCACACCCCCCTTCTCTGCCCAATACATTGTACATTCTATATCCGTTTCAAAGATTAACTGCTGCACCAACAACAATTCACATAAAACAACCTCAAATATTCTTTATCATACAACCAATTATTGAATTCACCACCCCCCTGAGTTCTTTATGACATCACACCCATAATTCCTCACTCAAATTCATACATAAGGAGGAAGAAAATGGAACAGTCACCTTACCTCAATTTTTGCAACTTCTCCTTATAACTTGAATTCCTCTAGAACTTCAACTTCCTTTCACACTTAAACCAAAGAAAAAGAGAAAAGTATCATAATAATTAAGAAAAATGAGCAGTAGCTTGTGGGAACTTCTGCCTTGTACTTATAATTAAGCATGAATAACATGTTTTGTAGTCTTCCATGGGTGAATTAAGCGAAATCCATAAGTGTTTATCTTACCTTGGTTTGCAGATATGATGGTTTCTTCAAGAACCCTAGAAGGAATTTCTTGAGAGAAAAGAGAGAGATAGCTGAAGTAAATTGTGAATTTTGTGAGTTAAAATGAGTGAAAAGATCAGCTCATATTGGATTTATATGGAGCCTTCTTGACCATAAAAAAATAATCCTCTAGAACCTCCCTTTTTTTTGTCCTTTTTCAGCCACTAATTGGTCAAGTAGGTGATGCACCTGCTTATCTACATCAAGTAGCTCAAAAGGTCAAACTAGGTGATACACCTACTTGCTTTTACTTGGGCTTAAATGTCAGGCCTTAGTAGATTTGGCTGCTGGGCTTTAATTTCATTTTACTTTGGCCCTCAAGTGAGTCCATTAGCATAGGCCCAAATGTGATCCATAAACCTTGGCCTTTTTAGCTAGATCCATATAGCACAAGTAGGTGATGCACCTACTTGGTCCTTTGGATTGGTCAATAAGTCAAAGAAGGTGATGCACCTACTTGTCACCTACTAGCTTAGTTAAGTTAAGCAAGCAGCTCACTTATTTTATTCCATTTTCTAAATATTAATCCCCTTTTCTTTAACTTCGCACTTAACTTTCAACTTTAAGCTCAATTACCACCTTACTGTCTCGAGTTTAAATACTCCGATTGTAGTTAACTTGCAGTACACATGTTGAAACGTGCAAGGCATCACATCACCTTTTGATCTAGTTTAAACCAACGCTAATCATATAAGAAACATTGTCCCTCACCTATACTATAAGGCTATGTACAGTATCACAAGAATAGAACAAGCATATGCATAATACAAGTTGTTACAGTCATCACCTCCTCAGTGGCCCCTTGGCCACACTCGCATATCGCTATTCTTGCCGCAAGGGCATCAATGGTAGAACTCAGGGGGGTCACAGCATCAGCAAGGGCCCTATCGATCATGCAAGGAATGGTAACCTCTAGCCTGGAGGCACGCGTATCGGAAGAATGTGCTAGCTTCCCCATCCGTAGCAATGCAACTTGGGTAAGCGAGGGTTGGCCAGCAGCAACAGTAGTACCAGATCTGGGAAGCAAGGGAGCAGTAGAGGTACTAGGCGTCATAAAAGGGGCAGTGTTAGGTATACCTAAAGGACCATGAGACGGAGTAGGAAAATGTACTTCTGCAGATAATGAATTTGTATCCACAACCGGGGAAGTATCCACCGGACCTGCCTTCATCTTCTCCGCCTCATCCTTCAAGTACTCTGCCTCAATTATCCAGATGTTAATACAGGATAAGGGAGTCACTTCCGCATCCTTCTTCTCATTTCTAGGCACCCGAGCTTGCCTCCATAACTCGGTGATCAACCCCGACAACGGGAGGGAAGTTTGGCACTGCTGGGCCCTCATGACTATCTCTTGTGCCATAATAATCCCCAGGTTCAGGCTTGTCTCATAAATTATGCAACCCAGAAAGGCTGCCTTGGTGTGGCGGAGAATTGACTCGTTCTGGGATGACATAATGGTACTGCTAATGAAGCCAAATCAGACCTTTACTGCTATGTTCAAGTCCTTCATCTCAATGGGTGCTCCAATCTCAAGCCATTTGGGAGTACCGTCTAATATCAGAGGAGCCAACCACTTCTTCATGTTTATTAACGTCTTTGTCCTGATCAAATGTTGGCAGTCATCCCCAATTCGTGTTGAAACATCCAAGACTGCATTGATAGCATCACTATCACATTTCACCTTTCTACCCCTAACAACCACATAGTCAACCAGCTTGAATTTGGCTGCCGAGTTCTTCAATTGTGGCACCAAGAAACTATAGAATTCTCTGACTCAATTTGGAATGTACGGGCCACAGGGCTTGACGGGCCACATGGCTTAGTGAATAGCTGGAATTTGTGCGACCTCAGGCAGCTTATGATCTCTGGATACATTTCTATGACACCATCAGTCGACAGTCCCTTCAACTCTATAATGGTCCTCTGCCCCTCAGTCTTCAGTTTGTTCAAAGATCATGGGGGAATACCCTGTACCGGTGGTGCTAGGACCACAGCCTGTGCGGGAGTAGAAGGAGTAGTGGTAACCTGGGGAGTCCTGATCCTAGAAAGATCATTCATCCTCTTGGATCGCAACTCCACCCTCTAGGCTGCTAGTAGCTCGTCATTCTCAGGCTCGGAATTGATATCCCGAGGATCCTAGTGCTCACCCTCACTCTCAGAAGTGGTGAGGTGAGAGGCATAGATGTCGTCACTGTCGTAGCTGGCCTCCGGTGATGCAACTGCTCCGCAAAAACATCAGAAAAAAGTTAGAAATAGTTTAAACAAAGGTGCAGAAAATAATTGCAGACAAACTAGCCGAATGAAACGTGAGTTGCCGAATCACTTTGGCGAGCTAGATCGGGATCGCCGAAAGGATTGGCTCAAATTTCCCAGAAAAATTGGCATGTCAGAGACTGGATGGGCCTTTCGGCGAATTGCCGACAGCTTCCGGTGAGGAAGGACTAGCCCACCAAAAGTTACAGTGCATTTTAAGGGTTAGGGGAGCAGAAAGGGTGATCAAGAAAGACTCTCGGCGAGTCGCCAAGTGCACTCGGCGAACTCACTTCTCACCGAAAGTTACATAACCCAAACTCAAAATTTACATGAAATTAAAGGCGATCTAGGGGGATTCGGCGAACCGTCGAGTGGTTCGGCGAGCTCGACCCAACATGCCAAACGGCCCAACGTGCTTACTTTCAACCCCGACTTCCAAATTCAACCCTGCAGCCCCCGAAAACAAAATCAAAACATGCACTCATTCAATTAGACTTAGACCCATTACACCCATGAACACGGGGTACTCAGACTTCTCCCGATTTGGCCAAATTTGGCCATTTGACGACTTTTGCCATTAAGAATGACGTCAACCGCTCCATCATTGGGCAAATTACATCATTTGGCTTAAATGCGGGTTACTTAGACATAACCCGACTAGACCCAACAACAACACAACACAACCCAACAAGATTTTGATCAATTTTAAGCACGACAATTTGGGAAATCAACAATATAGACAATTTAGGCAAGATATTCGAATTAAAATAGGCACACATGCGCACAAGCACAAAAATCAATGAATTCAGAGATGCCCAACACACATCACTAAGATAAGATCAATTGCAAATGATTAAAATTGCTAAATACGAGTTTGGGGTTTGGAAAACTAACCTTTTATGCCAAATATGAGATTTGAAAAGCTAGACGAAAAAGAAATCCAACTTCGAACACAAGATTGACGACTAGGAATCGGTAAAAACATGAAAATAGTAGGAAAATAAAGTGTGGGTGTGAGTTTGGAAAGTTGAAAAGTGAGGGAATGTGAAAGAGTTTGAAAGTTTAAATCTTTTTCCTTTCAAACCATCAAGTTCTCGCCCACTTAGCGATATTAGTCTTGCTCACTGACCTACTCAGTGACACGCCAACTGGGCACTTACCTCACCAAGTTTTATAGGACCTCCAGTTAATGTGGGGGTCTAAACGGATAAAATGGTGATCGCCAACCTGGTAGGTGATTCGGCAATTTGCTCCTGGGCTCGCCAAGTTTTACAGACTCCAATTTCAAAATTCTATGAGTCCAACGGCAGTCCAAGTCGGGCTCGCCGACCTCTTTGGCTAGTTGTCGACTAGACCTTTTGCTCGCCAACCTCCACTTTTCAAACACATTCCACACTTTAACTTGTACAATCAACACAAGATTATTTCTGAAACAAAAATAAAGCGATAAAAACTTGGGTTGCCTCCCAAGAAGCGCCTTAGTTAACATCGTGACACGACACAAGTCCCCACTTAGGTTTCATTCCTTGGGTTTACCTCAGTGTCAAAAGGCAAGCCTTTTCCTGGCTTTGGGTAGAGACAAGACAGCACTTGGTCAATTTGGGATTCTAGAAGCTGAATGAACATGGAATGGGAGATTGTCATCTGATTCAACATCAAAATATTCTCTCTTATCTCTCTCAACACTCTGTTGTGTTCTTCAACTTTGCTATATGAGTAAGAGAACATTTTCTATTTGCCCACCCTCTTGCTTCTTTGTTCTTCGATGCTCGTGAGGGGGGATGTACCTATCTTTTCTTTGGTACATTACTTCCAGCTCCATGACCTTTTTGGCCAAGTGGTCCAGCGACTTAACAATGTGGCCAAGTCTTGGTCCTTCTCTATATCCCTGTTGATGTTGACCAAGTGATCAATGAGTTGGTCTGCTATTGCATAGGTTAGTCGTGTGAGACCACCTGAAGAAATTTGGTCAGCCACTCCTCTGTTCTCTGGACCAAGACCTCTGTAGAAGAATTCCAAAAGTATCGTATCAGGAATTTCATGAGTTGGGCATTGCTGCAAAAGTGCCTCAAATCTAGGCCACAACTCATGGATAGTCTCACCCTGCAATTGCTTGAAAGTTAGGATTCTATCACTAATTATCATCAATCTCAAAGGAGGGTGGTCCATTTGGTCGTCGTTGCTCCAAGGCATGTTCCCTTCTTTATTTCTAAACAAGCAACATGAAAACCAAAACTAAAAGTAAGTAGATTCAACTATGACTAAAAAGAACAAAAGTCAACTTAACCAAAGAATCTTAACCAACACCACTCCCCGGTAGTGGCGCCATTTTGATTGAATAGCATTATCAAAGACATTTCATCCGATTCTGAGTGTCAACGATCGCTAGTTAGTATATAACCCAACTAAATGAGTTGGGGTCGAATCTCACTAGGAGTGGTGCGTGTTTAAGATTCAATAGGAAAGTACGAATATGCTCAAATCAATAATAGGAATAAACATTATCCAATAAAAGCATAATTTAAATCAACGGTGACACGAATGTCAAATAACATGGGGGTTTTGGTTTGAAATTATCAACTACAGTAGCAGCAAACAACACAAAAATAATAAATATGAGATGGGTTCTTGGGATGTGATTCAACTATAGGCTAATGTTGACAAACGGGTAATTGCAATTGTTAGGAAATAGCTGAATATTAGTGATTAAGCTAGAATATAGAGGAGGTAAACTTTCTCTCAAACAATTTATCCTGAATCAAGTCAATTTGACTCGAACATCGACAAGCATGCAAAACAAGAACAACCTACGCCTTAGTCCATTCACTCTCTTGAGCTGAATGTGTGGAAAAGGGTTTAGGATTCACTCTCTCGAGCTGAACCCATGAAAACCTAATACCCACAAACCATCAATCAACAATCTTGGTTTTAAACCTCTCTCTCGCGCAAGCCAAAAACACAAAGGTAGAACTACATTTGCAACTGTATTTCTTTAAATTAAACCACAATTAATTATTGGAATCACTTCTAAACAGCATGCAAACTAACAATTAGCAATACCCATAAGCTATATCATCCCATAATCACATAATCACATCCCAAGGATTGGGGTTTCTGCTAGACATCATAAAAAGATAAAAATCATTACCAATTTGTGTTTCCATCAATTGGGTAAGATTAATTTTGTCCTTACAATGGTCCAAGTTGAAGAATCTCAAAGGCCCACTTCCAATTTCTCAAAAGTGAAAAACTTCAATTCTTCAAAGCTAAGGAAAACTTAGTCTCAATACTCAGAGTTCAAATTGAAAATTACTCTAATAAATGTTAAGAATAAAATTTGATATTAAACTTAATGTTTGAGAATGTATTTATAGTCGCCAAAAATATATGCTGCGAAAGACCATTCGGCGCAGTAAGTCGAGCTTGCTGATCAGCTCGCCGACCCACCCTTTGGTCAATGTCCTCACCTTTCTGCCTTTGCCTTCAGCTTCCTCAAGTTTTGTAACTTTGGGCGATTCGGCACTACATCGTAGAACTACTCGGCGAGTCGCCGACTGCTCCTTTCTCTCGCCAACTTGATTTTCTCCTTCAGGGCTTGGCACACTGGAAATTTAGACAGTCAAATGGCCACTTGGCGACTCACCAAATGGACTTGGCGATCACCAGACTCTCTTTTCTTCCTTGTTTCATCTCGCTTCGTTCCTTTTTGCAAATTAGTGTCCATGCTATGGGTCCTCAATCCATATACCTAGAAATCAAGTGTTTATTCATCAGTTATTGGCACAAAATAAGCATTGGAGCACACTAAATAATTATATATAAACCCTAAATGAGTCGAATTCTAGGAATCATTAGTATCTCTTCTAATTGTCCACCCTCATACTCCTTTGATGTTCTACGCTCATGAGGGTGAATGTACCTATCTTTCTTTTGGTACGGTACTTCTAATTCTATGATCTTTCTGGCCAAGAGATCTAGTTGAGTCAACAATGTGGCCAAGACTTGGTCCTTCTCGACCTCCTTGTTGGTCTTGTGATCAAGGAGTTGGCCTGCTATTGCATAGGGTAGTTGTGTGAGACCACCTGGAGAAATTTGGTCAGCCACTCCTCTATTCTCAGGACCAAGACCTCCGTAGAAGCAGTCCAGTAGCATTTTATCTAAGATACCATGAGTCGGGCATTGTAGCAATATTGTCTTAAATCTCAGCCACAACTCATGGATTGACTCACCCTACAATTGCTTGAAAGTTAGGATGTCATCCTTAAGAAGCATTGATCTCAAAGGAGGGTGGTCCATTGGTTCACCTTTGCTACATGATATGCTCATTTCTTCTATACAACAATTAACACGAAAACCAAAACTAAAAATAAGCAGATTCAACTATGACTAAAAAGAACAAAATTCAACTTTACAAAAAGAATCTTAAAAAACACCATTCCCCGGCAGTGGTGCCATTTTGATTTGATTTAACGTTTCAAAGACACTCCATCCAATTCTAAGCATCGACGGTCGTTAATCAGTATATAACCCAACTAAGTGAGTTGGGGTTGAATCCCAGAGGGAGCAGTACGTGTTTGAGATTCAATAGCAAAGTATCAGCATGGTCAAATCAGCCATAGGAATAGAATTTATCGAATAAAGACATAATTCAAATTAGGGGATGACACGAATGTCAAATAAAGGCGGTTTTGGTTTTAACTATCAACTACAAACAGTGGAAAACAATACGAATTAACAATAATGAGACGGGTTCTTGGGATGTAATTTGATTATAGGCTAAAATAGACAAATGGGTAATTGCAACTATTAAAAAATAGCTAAATATTTATAAATAAGCTAGACTATAGAGGAGGTAATCTTTCTCTCGAACAATTTACCCTGAATCAGGTCAATTTCACTCGAACATCGACAAGCATGCAAAATAAGACCAGCCCACGCCTTAGTCCAATCACTCTCTCGAGCTAAATGTGTGGAATTGGGTTTAGGATTCACTCTCTCGAGCTGAACCCATGATAACCCAATACCCACTGACCATCAATCAATAAGTTTGGTTTTAAAACCTCTCTCTCGAGCAAGCCAAAAACATACATTTGCAACTACAATTCTAAAATTAAACCACAATTATTGATTGAACTCACTTCTAAACAACATTCAAACTAACAATTAGCAATACCCATAAACAAAATCACGTCCCTAGAATTGGGGTTTTAGCTAGACATCATAAAAAGATAAAAATCGTTACCAAATTAAGTTTCCATCAACTGGGTAAGATTGATTTCGTTCTTACAATGGTCCAATTCGAAGAATCTCAAAGATCCACTTCCAATTTCTCAAAAGTGAAGAAACTTCACCTCTTCAAAGCTAAGGAAAAAACTAGAGAAAACTCACTCAATACTCAGAATTCCATGTGAATAATATTAATAGTAGCTAATTGATACTAAACTAAACGTTCAAAAATATATTTATAATCGCCAAAAATGTGTTGTGAATACATTCAGCAAAGTAAGTTGGGCTCGCCGATCCACCCTTTGGTCATTTCCATCGCCCTTTTTGCCTTGGCCTTCAGTATCCTCAAGTTCTATAACTTTGGGCGATCCAACACTCCATCGCGAAACCACTCGGCAATCCGTCGACTGCTCCTTTCTCTTGCGAACTTGGTTTTCTCCTTCAAGGCTTGGCACACTGGAACTTTAGGCAGTCAAATATCTATTTGGCAATTTGCCAAGTGGACTTGGCAATCACCAGGCTCTCTTTTCTTCATTCTTTCAATTCGCTTCGTTCCTTTTTTCAAATTATTGTCCTTGCTTTGTTCCTCATTTCATAGACCTGTAAATCAAGATTTTTACATCATTTATTGGCATAAAACAAGCATTTGATGACACTAAATCATTGTAAATAAAGCCCTAAATGAGTCCAAATCTTGGACATATCAGGGAACATATACACCCTAGTTTCTCTCTCTTATTGATAACTTAAAGTTTGAATCCCTCTCACTTGTTACTTAATCAACAAACAATTATTTGCTTACAAACCTCCCCCCCCTTTAGTTTACTTGCTTCGAAAATAATTTTACTCTACGGATATAATAGTGAGTTAAGTTTAAGTCTGAACCATATTCCTCGTGGGATCGACCCCAACTTACAATAGAGGTGTAATATGAGCATATAACCTATGCACTTTCCACCTTCCCACTACAGCCTTCACAGCTCATGGGACCACCCGTGGTGGTGAGGCAGTACCTCCCCAATGATTCCACATGAGCCAATCCCAACTAGTGAAGGCTTAGACAGCTCGTGGGAGGGGTCGTGGAGATGACTTAGTTTTTGGGGGTTAAGGGGAAGGTTTCCTAGCTACTAGATCATGATCATGAGAGGCACCACGACTCGTGGAGCCTAATGTGAAGGGATTTTCACTAGACTAAGAGTTTAGGGTCAAATTATAATGATCATATCTTTTAGCTCAAAATGAATTGGGTGGGCCATGACCTATGAAATTAAAGGTCTCTGAGTCCTCTTTCCAAAACCTTCGAATTTTTCCAATTTCTATGTCGGAGTAAAAAGTTATACCTAAAATAAAGATGCATTGTCAGGATGAAATTAATCACGATCTGTTTGACGGGCCATGGTTGTCATGACGACCAGTGGTGAGCTTCAAGTGAGCCAATTCGGCAGTTTTTAAGTTAGGGTATATTGGGTCTTTTCCCAATTGTTTTAACTCAAATCTATGTCATTTTGTCGAAGAATAGAACCCCCTATATAATTCATTTTCAACCCCAAAACTCACCCATTAAAGTCATTATTTCCATAATCCAAAAGAAGTCCCCAAAGTTCATCCTCTCTAAAATATTTCTCTCTCTAAAAACTGGAAGAAGGAGGAGAAGGAGAAGGAGAAGGAGAAGGAGGAGGAGGAGGAGAAGGAGAAGGAGAAGGAGAAGGAGAAGGAGAAGGAGAAGGAGAAGAAGGAGAAGGAGAAGGAGAAGGAGAAGGAGAAGGAGAAGGAGAAAGAGAAAGAGAAGGAGAAGGAGAAGGAGGAGGAAGAGAAGGAGGAGAGAGAGAGAGAGGAGGAGGAGGAGGATGAGGAGGAGGAGAAGGAGAAGGAGAAGGAGAAGGAGAAGGAGAAGAAGAAGGACAAGGAGAAGAAGAAGGAGAAGAAGAGAGAAGAGAGAAGAAGGAGGAGAAGGAGAAGGAGAAGGAGGATGAGGAGGAGGAGAAGGAGAAGGAGGAGGAGAAGGAGAAGGAGGAGGAGGAGGAGGAGGAGGAGGAGGAGGAGGAGGAGGAGGAGAAGGAG